>VWPV01023740.1:6516-138127 GCA_013389885.1 Geococcyx californianus | reverse complement strand
CAACATTATGATACTGTGATACCGTAACATTATTAAACGATCAGAATAATGGCATTCTGGAGTAGAGGATAAATACATTATTAAGCTGTTCAGTGCTTTCAGTGCATATAGAATACACAAATATATTCAAATAATTTGTTTCATGCAAGTTTTTTATCATATGGCTCTAGACTAGCTCATAAGATCTTTTGTGTGCAATGCTTTTTGTATTGCAAAAAACCCTCATGTAATTTCTTTAGAAAATTTCCTCCCATTGACTTATCTGTTAACCTACAACTGACACAACAGACAGAAGCAATGTATGGTTGAAAAGGAGTGCCTGAGAACTACTAACATTTATTTTGTGAAAATATAAAGGTATACATAATGTATACATTACAGCTCAGGTGCAAAATAAAATAAAATAGAATAATCTTCTGCAATAACTTCAAGCAGTAATCTATATTTTGTAGTAACTGCCTGCAGAGCCTCAGTAAAATGAAGCCAAGTTCATTATTGACTCAAGTGAACTCAACTGAGATTTGAAAGTAAGGTCATACATAAAATCTCTGTTGAATTAAATGGTACAGGTTAGCCAGAAACTTCAATCCCTTCCTAGTAGCATGTTTAAAGAGCTGGAAGATTACTTCTTTTGTACACAAATTCATAATTCATTAATTTATCTCTAACAATGAACTTCAATATGAACGATTTTTACCCATTGGACAAAAAAAACAATTTTAGAAAGAAAGGCATATGCCAGAAGAAGTGTTATTTCCTGCTTTAGGTAAGTTCTAAACAATTAATTAAGAGTGAATTTAAGATAAGCCATTTAGTTGATAGAATTTTGACTTCTTTTCTTTTTTATAAATTGCAGATGTAAAATTATTTCAGCTTGATTTAATGATTGAAATGCACTTTTTAATATCTTATATCTAACCAATACCGACTTTTTTGCTCTTTTTTTAATGTAAATAATTAAATTCAAGATTTATTTTATTTAAGCTTTTTTGTTAAAAAGACTGTCTAGCAATTTTGAACTATGCTAATTAATGCTTTAATACAAACTATATCATACTAGAAGTAAAAAGTATGATCATAACAATGTTACAACAATCTTCACAGTATATAGGTTGGACTCAATGATCTCAAAGGTCTCTTCCAACCTTGTAATGCTGTGATACAGTGATATGGTCCAAAAATACAGTATTTTCTAAAGCAGAAGTCTTAAATGGTATATCAGATTCTGCTCTTGGTGAAATGATACAAATGTAATTATGCTATGAATTTACAGGGAGGCAGCTTACCCTGGAGAAGCTCAGATATACAGGTAGAATTAAACTAGGTAGATGCATTTAGAGGTATTCTCTGGGAATATACCTGGATGGTATGGAAATTTGAACCCTACTGCTCTGTACTTCTTTTTCAGTCCTCTGAGGGAATACCAACAGGTTTTAATATTAATATTAACAATAACAACAACAACATTTATGAGAAACACCAGAGGCAACATCAAAGTTAGAGGAGATTGTGGCACATAGGGGAGCAGATATTCTCTGAAGCCAATGGAGCACCCACACCAGAGCAGACAGATATTTCTCAAGGAACTGCAGCCTGTGGAGAACCCGCTCCAGACGAGAGGAAAAAATTGAGAAAGAAGGCATGGTGAAGAGAAACCATTAAATATTGACAGCAAATGCTAACCCACCACACTAACCTGAAATTAGAAACAATATCAATTATCAAGGCAACTAATAGAGCCTTTTTAAAAATTTCATATAATTGAATTAAAATCTCCAAAATTTCCAGATCAGAGATGCATGAGGTAGGTCAATGGTGTAGAACTACTCTGATATGGTTAAACTGAAGTGGGCATTGACTGTTCCCTTTGCCCTACATGTAAATATCTACTGGTGCACAAATTTATTTACAACAGTTATTGTTACTTTAGAGAGTATATTCCTCTATAGAACCCCAAAGTAGGCTTTCAAGGAACTACAAACTTTATGACCCATTTCTTTTACAAACCATTTAAATGTCAACGTGATTTCAAGACTGATCACCCTGAGTCTAGAGAAACTGCAAACTTTATGACCTACCTCTTTTCAAACACTTCAAATGTCTACCTGGAGTTCAAGGTTGATCACAGCTCAACCCTTGTGTATTACTCTGACCAAGTATCTTTTTTTCCCACTAATAGTGAATTTAATCAATGCTATGATACTCAGCTTTGGAGCTTTACTTCCTGTACATCTATATTTTTGTGATTTCTCACACAAGAGTAAAAGTAGTGACGTGAGTCATGAGATCACATTCTCCCAAATCGTACATTAAAAAACTTTCAAGTGTAGAAAAGCAATTATCCATTCCTTATACTGACCACTATTGCAAGCTGTAACTATATAAGTACTTAAATCACACTGATTTCAATAACATTTAAACCTTTATTGATTACAGTTCCTAAACAACTCTATGCTTTGTAATACTGACCTACAGCGAGGCAACAGAAAAGCAGTAATTGACAACATTAAATGGATCCTCACTGTTCATGATAGAAAAGATACAATAAAGCCACTATAGGTAAAGAATACCTATTGCTATGGAGGAAGAAATACTGAGTGAAGGGAAGAATGAAGTGAAGACGCACTGACTGAAAGGCAGAAGTCCAGTTTTGCCCCAGATGCATGAGAATAGAAAAAAAATAGTAGAGACTCAACTGAAAGAACCATAGGCCACTGCATTCTGGAAGGAGTTTGCCTTTCTTAACTAAATGTATCTTGGCAGAGTTGCAACTATAATACCTAGTACTTTCAGTAAACCAGCCTCCCTAAACAAGATTTCAGACCATGAATTGGCCTGGGTCAGGGTGAAATTCATGTGATGAATTTGAAAAGGAAAATGAAAGTAGACAGTAGATTCAACTGAAATAATGTTGAAATAGCATTCTTTCATTCTTATTTTTTAAGTCTTCTCAGTCTTTGCATTATTTTTCATAAATGCCCCCGTTTTTCTTTCACTTTTGCTTTCACTAGTTTTAGTTTTAACAATTATACTTGAATTCAATGTAAATAGCTGAGTAATTCAGCTCCTAAATTGGGTTCTACTTCAGTAAAACCACGCAATCTCTTCCTCTAACAGTGAAACAGAGCAGATCCAGACTGCAATGTGAGAGTGTATATTTTCAACAAATAAAATCTTACTTAAATGCCTCAGAGATGAGATAGGAGAGTTTGTTCCCTAAAGTCTATCAATACAAAACAGTATAAAAGGGGAAAAAATGTACATGAGCTTAAATAGGAACAGTTTGTTAATTCTGTTTCTCCTTTCCAATAATTATATTGCTATGCTAGTCAATGCACTTGAAGAAATTCTGAGGGTAGTAACTGAGGGAATTGCCATCCCTGTATTGTTTTAACGAGAATGAAAAATCTAATTCCACACAGACTGAGCTTTAAATTGCATCAGCTATCTCTGAAATAATATGATGAGCTAATCACCAAAGATAATTATTATTCTCAGGAACAATCATTGTAATACAATATGATTTTTAATAATAAAAATAGAGATAATAAAGCCACCAATAGCTGAAGCTACCTTCTTATTACATGATTGTTAGTATGAATATTAGTATCCTTCGTACAATTTTGCTGGCTGCAATTTCCTTTGACATATTAAAGACAAGTTACAAAAGACAGAAAGCACAGTACTTACATTAATTCAACATTTATGCGATCATTTTTCCAGTGAAATAAAATGCTCAAGAAAAGCTTAGGAGTCACTGCATTTCTGGAGAAATAATTTTATCTGTTTTAATATTAGAACATTTTTCAACAAGCTGTGTAACTTGGGCATGCCTAGTCAGATAGGACAATAGAACTCAAGAGTTGTTTTCTGAATTGTGGAAGATGAGATGATTTAAAAAGTAATGTTTTTTAAATTTCTAAAGTAATCTTTAGCTTCTTCATGTTGTAGTCTGCATTCATACATGAGGTACACTCCATGCAAAAGGACTGAGGAAAATCCTAAATGATTTGTGTGATATTCCTTTCAGAGGACAAGTGAGTTACTCGAGAGTTGCCAAATTACATCAGAGTATTAAAATCTTGCTACCCTTGTCAATTCCAATTTAATATTCAAAAATTTTTTCTCAGCTACAATACAGATTTTTATATACGTATATATGTGTATAGATAGATAATACACATATAATATATGTGTACAGATAATCAGTGAGACAACTGATTATCTTTTTGTTCTTATTCTTTAAATATACAATGCCAGTCAAAATCATAAGGTTCCTTTCTGAGAGTAAGCATTTTCTATTTATTTTTGTTTACACATTCGGAAATTAGTACTGCTGTTAAAAGTTAAAAATAGACCCAGACAGTTCCAGCTTTGAAAAGCAAATATGACTAGGAACTACATTTTTAAATTAAATCCGTTAAAATAAATTTCCTTCTGGAGTCTTCACAAAAAACACTATTGGTGGATATGGAGCATCTTAAGAACTTTTCTCTAGGCTTTTCAAATCTTTCTGTATATTTTATATGATTCACCTAATGTCCTGCCTTCCACTTCTCAAAAATTTTGCATCTATTTCATATTCAGAAGATATGCAATCTGCCTCAGCGATTCAGAAAAAACTTTTCAGAATATCATTAAATACTACCAGTGTCTTATTGCATTCAGTATTGAGAAAGCATGTATTACACCAGTACAAGCTATTTTGGGGCATAGAACATAAAAAAAATGGATAGATTTTAGTGATCTGAAAAAGGCATTGATGGAGCAGAACAAATGTTTTACATTATCTTCGTGTTCTGCAACAACCATAGATTTCTTCATAACACAAACCGTTGCTTCATTCTTATCTCTCAAAGATCTCCATCTTACCAGAAGTATACTACTAATAAAGTTCAAATGTGTTCACAAAAAAACCAGTCAGAATTAAATACTACTTCGTCATTTCTTTCTGGACAATACAGAAGAATTTTGATGAGTGAATACTACTTTGCATATGTTTCAATAGGAGTAATGGACAATTAATGGAAACTTTAGAGCACCTAATTAAGACTAGATAGCCAACTGTGATTTATTAATGTAATATAACTTCTGTGATACAAAGTACAGTTTATATTTCTATAAACTAAATGCTAGAGATTGATGTCTGAGAACTTTGAAGTAAAATACTGAACAGCCCAGGCTTCTCCAATACTCAGCCTTAATTTCATTTACCAATATAGAAATGCAAAAATTCAAATAAAAGTTCAATAAGTTCCTAAAGGTCAGGTTACTGACTTACAACTCAATATTTTGAATGCAAGGGAAATAATTATGCCTGAACTAAGTAATTAGAGAGCAAAGAATGGATAAGAAAGTTTCTTACCTCGGCAGTTGGGTAAAGGGCTACTCCACTGCCCATTGCTTCGGCACTGTGCTCGAGAAGCACCCTGAAGTAAGTACCCGGTGTTGCAAGTAAAATTTACAACATCATTTAAATTGAACTCACTGCCATTGGTCATTCCATGAGCTGGATTCCCAGGATGTCCACATGTGATTGCTGTTAAAAGAAAAACAGGCAGGCTAGCCTCTAATTGGAAGGTACTTTACCAGGGAATCACTTGCAGGTTGGAATTTTTTTGGTTTTGTTTGTTTATTTGTTCATTCTGAATTTGTCTCTTATGTTTATACAGGAAATTAAAGAAAAATAAGGATATTTTTATTCAGAATACTTAACCACCAGGAGAAAATCTTAGTTTTTCAATATAAAATTTTATCCATCTGATATGTGTTATTAGAGTTTAAAAAACATAGAGAGTTCATTATATTTCCTAGTAATGCAAATTAAAAAAAATTTATTTTTCCCTGCAAGCTTCAAAATGCAGCAGGGCCAAACAAATTGCATTTGATGTACTGCTTCAGAGCATTCAGGAGTTTTGAAACATTCCTGATTGAAATTTTTTGAGTTGCTTAGTTACAAGTAATAAACCTTTTAATCAGATTATCTTATTGCGATAAAGAAATAATTTTTAGAAGTATATCTTTCAATGAAACTTATAAAATACCCCTTTTATGCTCAAGTTCTAGCTTTCTATATGAAAATACATTAATATAGAAAAATACAGAAAAGTATAGATACTGAAAACATAAAATCAGATTTTGAATATATACATAGAGAGAACTTTTCAACACTGCTGGTGATTTTTCTCATACTTAAATAAAAATACTATACACAGGTATAGGATTGCTCATTACTCATTGCCTCATTGCCTCATTACTTTGTGGTTTGGGCTTCTTAATTGAAAAGCCAAGTGAAAAATAATTAAAATGTGTTAATTTTTATTTTATCACAGAGTTCGGTGATGAAACAATATTTTCAACAGTAACTCATCTTTGGGAATTAATTATTACACCTTCCCTAAAGACTTATGTATTTAGACCTTAAATTATGTAGATAAATCTACTGAAACCAGTTGCATCTTTTCTGCACCATCTCAGTTGCAGCATTTGAAGATGAAATCCTAAACAGCAGAATCAAATCTTACTGTGTGCAGGACCAACTTCTAGCCCAGTTGTTGCACTTCTAAACTATTACAGACTATCAAATTTCAAAAAATAAACATTTTCCAGTGCTGTACTACATCAGTTAGCATAGCATGTCTTCTACAAAACCCTCTTATATTAAAAAAAAATTCTATTACCTTTTACTTTCTGCAGTTTCCTGAACAAATGAGAAGCTATAGGTTTTAACAAAGTAAAATTTAGGTCTCTTGTAAAAATTCTGTTAAGGAAGGATAATTCTGTTCTGATGCCCTTTTCAAGGAAAGCCTACCCTAGTGAGTCAGTTCCTGCTTAGACCTCATTACTCTTGACAGGATGGTGACAAGAAACTAAAAGTCTCTGACTGTGAGGCCTTTATCACTGCATCTAGTTCTGCCACTACTCCACTATAGTTACTAGATACCATTGACTGATAACACTGCAATAGTTGGATTCACGCAGTAGCAAATATTAAAAAACAAATATTAAAAAACAACAACGAAAAAACCAAAATAGATAATTATAGTGTTTTCAATCACCTTTAGGCTTTTATGCAATCAGTTTAATATTGTTTACCTAAGCAGTAGGCAAGACATTTCAAATAAAGGTACCTACTGTTGGTTTTGTGTTATCTAAATAGTAAATTAAAAGTTTCCTCCTCCATCACAATATAGATAACCTCCTTCTGCATTCATGCACACACATGCATGTCTATCCATAAGCATCCTTAGTCCTGAAAATGTCAGGGGAAAATAGATGTGGTTGGCATGCATGAAATCTATACTCATAAGGTGTTACNTTGGTTTTGTTTGTTTATTTGTTCATTCTGAATTTGTCTCTTATGTTTATACAGGAAATTAAAGAAAAATAAGGATATTTTTATTCAGAATACTTAACCACCAGGAGAAAATCTTAGTTTTTCAATATAAAATTTTATCCATCTGATATGTGTTATTAGAGTTTAAAAAACATAGAGAGTTCATTATATTTCCTAGTAATGCAAATTAAAAAAAATTTATTTTTCCCTGCAAGCTTCAAAATGCAGCAGGGCCAAACAAATTGCATTTGATGTACTGCTTCAGAGCATTCAGGAGTTTTGAAACATTCCTGATTGAAATTTTTTGAGTTGCTTAGTTACAAGTAATAAACCTTTTAATCAGATTTTCTTATTGCGATAAAGAAATAATTTTTAGAAGTATATCTTTCAATGAAACTTATAAAATACCCCTTTTATGCTCAAGTTCTAGCTTTCTATATGAAAATACATTAATATAGAAAAATACAGAAAAGTATAGATACTGAAAACATAAAATCAGATTTTGAATATATACATAGAGAGAACTTTTCAACACTGCTGGTGATTTTTCTCATACTTAAATAAAAATACTATACACAGGTATAGGATTGCTCATTACTCATTGCCTCATTGCCTCATTACTTTGTGGTTTGGGCTTCTTAATTGAAAAGCCAAGTGAAAAATAATTAAAATGTGTTAATTTTTATTTTATCACAGAGTTCGGTGATGAAACAATATTTTCAACAGTAACTCATCTTTGGGAATTAATTATTACACCTTCCCTAAAGACTTATGTATTTAGACCTTAAATTATGTAGATAAATCTACTGAAACCAGTTGCATCTTTTCTGCACCATCTCAGTTGCAGCATTTGAAGATGAAATCCTAAACAGCAGAATCAAATCTTACTGTGTGCAGGACCAACTTCTAGCCCAGTTGTTGCACTTCTAAACTATTACAGACTATCAAATTTCAAAAAATAAACATTTTCCAGTGCTGTACTACATCAGTTAGCATAGCATGTCTTCTACAAAACCCTCTTATATTAAAAAAAAATTCTATTACCTTTTACTTTCTGCAGTTTCCTGAACAAATGAGAAGCTATAGGTTTTAACAAAGTAAAATTTAGGTCTCTTGTAAAAATTCTGTTAAGGAAGGATAATTCTGTTCTGATGCCCTTTTCAAGGAAAGCCTACCCTAGTGAGTCAGTTCCTGCTTAGACCTCATTACTCTTGACAGGATGGTGACAAGAAACTAAAAGTCTCTGACTGTGAGGCCTTTATCACTGCATCTAGTTCTGCCACTACTCCACTATAGTTACTAGATACCATTGACTGATAACACTGCAATAGTTGGATTCACGCAGTAGCAAATATTAAAAAACAAATATTAAAAAACAACAACGAAAAAACCAAAATAGATAATTATAGTGTTTTCAATCACCTTTAGGCTTTTATGCAATCAGTTTAATATTGTTTACCTAAGCAGTAGGCAAGACATTTCAAATAAAGGTACCTACTGTTGGTTTTGTGTTATCTAAATAGTAAATTAAAAGTTTCCTCCTCCATCACAATATAGATAACCTCCTTCTGCATTCATGCACACACATGCATGTCTATCCATAAGCATCCTTAGTCCTGAAAATGTCAGGGGAAAATAGATGTGGTTGGCATGCATGAAATCTATACTCATAAGGTGTTACATATTTGCCTATTGTATTGAAAAAGCATCAACCTATTTCATGTAATATATAACCCAGTATTCAACACAGTATTTTCAGACCCCAGAGACCTCCATCTCAACACACAAAATACATAACCTTGGACAAGAATGAAATCTAGTCTGAGTACTCAGCTATAAAACCAAGCCTATGTTTCAGGCATCATTAATGTATATAAAAAAGGATGCTCTCCTGATTTTTGTCATACTGTTACTCACAAGGCACTGATTAGACATCTCCAGATTTTATGTTAACTGTCAATAAGCAGCAAGTGAAAATATCTTTCAGAAAATATTTAGCTAAAGTGTGTTTCAACTAGTTATCCAATAGAGAGGAGTAACCTGTGTGTGAAATATTGCACAAGATGAAGGAAGTTGACTTTCACATCAAACTAAGAAGCTAAAGTAAATACAGGTGAGGTAGTCTGCCTAATTCCTTAGATAATATGTTTTTAAAGATTATGATGTACTTACAACCCTGAATTTCCTTTCAAAGCAAATTAGAAACACAAAAGTACGTGTGATTTCTGTAAAAGTATCACAAAATATAGACCAATTTGTGGTAAATTTTAAGGGGCACAGCCCATAACTTCTTTATGGTACTTCTGCCATATTTCTAGTTCCTGATCCATACTGCTCCATTAGAAGATCATTTCAGTTTCACATTAGGGAGCTCAGAAATTACAGAACAATATTTATGAGAAACTCAAAGAAACAACCAACCAATTAAATAAATAATTAATGTTGTAATGTAAAGTATTAGGCAACCTATAACAAAGTGCTGCCAATTCCTCTCATAATACTAATGATAACATCAACTTAAAAAGAAGCAACCTCCTACCCTCCTTTGCTTTTCTCCTTTCTTATGAAGGGATTTTATTCACTGCATGGTAAAATTAATCCACTAAAAGTTATAATGCTAGCTGGTGGCATTTCTCCTTTGATGAATATAAATAACTCGAAGATGTAAATAGGATTTTAAAAAGAGTGATGGCATTTGGTAGGCATTTTCTCCATCTGTATACAGGTAGAAATTTTCATTTTAACATTAAGAAAGAAAATACTTTGATAAAATATTTTGATATCAGTGATATGTGTGATGTGTGTTTCTCAGAAATGAAACAAAGATACTAACATGGATTGAATAGAAAGAGTGATCATCTCATTGACTATTTCTGTGTCGACAAAAATACTTCTGTTTGAATTACAGACATCTTAACAATTACAAAATAGAGATAATTTATATAAACACTCCATTAAAAATAATAAAAACCGTATCAAAACAGGTGTCTTCTTAAAAAGGAAAAAAATACTAATAAAGATCAACTACATAACAAAGTAGTAAAATAAAAAGCATAGAAATTTGCCCTGACTGTTTAAATGGCTGATGGTTCAGAAAATGTCAGAAAATCCTGCTATGCAAATGATGAAGGAAGCAGAGTAAGACAAACTCAACAATTCTAGTAACTAACTATGAGATTTTCAAATGCAGGTGAATGAAGAGAGAGAGAGAGAAAAAATCCTACTAAAGGTTATAAGAAAGTTAACAACTTTTCTATCAGATCTATTATAATCCAATTCTAAACCTGGGCTTGCAGTGTTAATATTAGGAGGCCAACTTGGAAAAATGGGCAGTCATCATCAAAACTGCACCCATGAACAGTATTAAAGCCTTACCAACCAAACAATGAAAATAGACCATTAGTCTATCATTAGTAAAAAATAAGCCTAAGGCTCAGTAAGCCCACATTTGACATAGAAATTATGCTTGGAGAAAGACATAGATGAAGTTATAGATTTGCAGTCTGCTGTTCAAACCACTTCAATGTCTATGTCATTCTGTTTCCAACTCAAGTCAAAACAGAAATTACTGGCTGGAGTTAATCAGTCTAATGAAAATAGGTTCAAAAAATATCTGATCTGAGCATCTCATTCAAACACCTTTGAACATCCAACCTACTGTTAATGTTCAATTATGTTTAAAATAATACTAATAATTCAGTGAAAACAATTATACTTACGGACACAAACAGGCGTTTGTCCAGACCACTTGTGATCCTGTAGGCAAATTCTGACAGATGTACCAACAAGTCGAAAGCCAGGATTACACTGGTAGACTACGGTATCACGATAACTGAAACCATCTCCACTAATATGACCATTTACAATTGGATTTGGAGAACCACAGTGACCAGCTGCAATAAAAGAGCAGTTGATGAAAAAACATATAGTCTTACCGACCTTGCCAACAGTTATGAGAATGGTGATAAAACAAAATTTTATCCTTACTTTCAATGAAGAGTTGAGTAAAATCTGCACTGTACAGAACAAATTCTGAGGTGTAAAACCTACAGAAGATATTCCTTCTACTTTTTTTAGGGTGAAATGATATTCAAATAGTTTTAATTTTCATAGGTATAGTTCCTGCAGATTTTGTTGCAGAAATGCCGAATTTGACACTTGAATGTCTGTAAAATGTAAATTGCAAGTGTCTGAAATTACAAATCACTTGGTTTAATTGCTAGAAATCTGACAATTTTAACATGGAATTTTTTTCCCTTTGCTTTAGTAAGACTGCCTTTCTCCTCAGAGAAGTGTGAATTAAAAAGTTTTTAATACTTAAAGTCATACTATTATTTTATCGAAGAGTTCTGATTTCACTTAATCATGATTTGCCTTGGACTTTGTAAGTAGATATCTACTAATAAATTAAACAAGATTGGGACCACTTTCTGGCAAAGGACAACCAGCACAGAGCAATCTACATCCATAAAATGAAAACCCTTTTCTCTCCTGACATGCACATTCACTAGCAAGGTGACTACCAGGATCAATACTGGTGCAAGCTAACTTGAAATTTTCTTGGAAATTGTCTTGAAGAATCTCAACCAAAAACATGTCCAGGAGTTCTACTGATTTAACAGAAGATATGATACAAGTTTCATGCTCTTTTTTTTCTCCACTTTCTACAATTACATTTATGTTCATTTATTAATGAGTTTTAGTAATGAATAGTAAAAAGTGGTTTTATTTTTGTTTATTCTTTTCAAATATTAATCATCCTTGTATTATCTTCAGCTTTGTGAAGTTGCACCCCAACCTATCATCCAAGTCATTGGTAGAGGTTGGATAGTATTACCCTCTGTATTCATCCTCAGTATCCACTGGATTCTAGTTATACTTTGAACCATGAAACTGTCCTCAGAGTTTAGTGATTCAGTTAGTTTTCCACCCATTTTGTAGTCCCTGTATCCAATCCCTAACTTCTCAATTTGGCTACAAGGGTATTACAGGAGACTGTTTCAAAACCTTTGTTACAAAAGAAAGTGAAAGAAATCTGCTGTTGAAATCTACTGAAATCTACTCTGAAGAGACGTTATTTGGAAAAGGCAGTAAGATCATCAAAGCTTGCTTTTGATTGATCCATCCTTCCTGTACCAATCTCCAGTGTCTGGAAATGGACTTAGTTTCTAATACTTTTTGCCTGTTTATTTTTTTTTTTCCAGGGACTGAAGTGAAATAGCCAGTCTCTTATATTCTTTGGAAATCTGATGTTATACTTGGTTGTAGGTTTTTTTTCTTCCCCAGTAACTGCATTTGTTCCCACCTTTCAAGCAGCCTGACCATGACGTATGCCATCACCTCAGACTCATCCGCCAGATCACAGGTATGAGTTCAGTTTCTCTGAGTAGTTCCTTAACTGACTCCCTCTCCTGCTGTATCATCTCTCCTTCCCAGCTGTGTTACTAGGAGTAATAAATCTGTAACCTGGCTAGTCTATGGCCTAGAAGAATCAGAGCAGAGGTATCACTCAATTTTAATCAGAATTTCTTCTCTTAAAGAACACAATTCCACACGGCCCTAAACATTCAGGGATTGGGACAATTCTCAAAACTGTCATTCAGGCAATTGGAGCCAATCTATGAAATAGATGTAAAATGTGACAGGTGAAGCTGTATATATGGAAAATGCAATGTTATGCATTTGATTTTTACATTTTTTTCTAGATCTAAATAGTGAAGGATAGAAAAATAGTTGCCGCACTGAAGCCAAACATAAGAAAACAAGAGATTTCAAGAAGAAAGACAATTGATAAATGTCAACCGGCATAAAGCAAAATACAACGTATTATACAATTTCTTTTTAATGGAGATTTAACAAGTTGCTGGACTTACTATATGAGTCATTTATTTTACAGATCATTCCAGATAGTGGATTTAATGATTTTTCTGGGAATTTTGTCTCATTTAGATTAAATGCTCCAGCAACTCAAGGATAGAAAGAGCACTGCAATAATACAAAATGTATGCAATTTTCCCATTAAGTAAAATTAGATTAAAAGAAAATTAAGGAAGCTGCTAGTGGATTTTTTAATAAAATATGCTCTCAGAAATTAAGGAAATTATTCACAGAGTTCAAGTTCAGTTCAGTAGTGGCACTCTAAAACATCTGGAAAACAAGAAACAAATAGTTCTTGTTTATTTTAATAAGAATTTCAAATATAACTGAATATCACAAGATCATACTGCAATTTACCTATGAGTTATCAATTATAGGATCAGATATTTTTACACAACCAGTCAGTAGCAAATTTTTTTCACATTCACAAATGTAGAGATTTATACATGTTATAGTTACATAAGATATGAATTTTCTTGAAAAAGTATCCTAAAAATTCATGAAATGGAGTAGATTATATTTAGGTTTAGTTTTTAAAGAATGTCCTTGATTTGTTTATGTATAATTTCACACCTGAAAGTCATAAAAAGTATGGAAAAAATATCTGTTCAAGAAAACACTTTAGTACATGATTAAATACCACCAATACCAGAGATGGTGTTAAGCAAACTCTTACATGCTTCCAGTTTGCTCTGTGCCCAGAAGTGTGTACAGTCACTCACACACACAAAGCATACAAGCAAACACATATGGGTTTTGAATTATAGGTGCTTGGAAAGGAAAGAAAAGGGAAAGAGAGTTGAAATATCAGTAGTGTAAGTAAGTGAGAGAATTTTTTTTAAAAAATGTCCTGTATAATGATTTATATTTATCCTTGTATAACTAAGAAAATATACATAAAGTTCTAACTACCTAAAGACTTAGATCTTAGACTTAGACTTGGACTCATTAACTACAGTCATTGGTTTTAGTTTTCTTTTGAGACAAATAATAAGGATTTTACAAACCCTTCCCTGAGACAAAGAAATTAGTGTACTCAGCTGTCCTGAAATCATAGATTGATTCTACACAGACCAGTGGGTAACATAAAGTGATACGTGATACCTATTTTCATCTATAGCTGTCCCGAATTACATCCATGCAGGTACTGTGTAGGTAAAAAGCATCTCTGACTCATTATCATTCCTTTGAAATGGAAAGGCTCATTCACAGCTCCCTGGGTGTTTGCCTCCTGATTTTCACAGGCTTCAGGTGAGTCCTAAAGGCACCTCAAATGAAATTGGAGGCAAGCTGTCCTTGAAATTCAGGAATACAGAACTGGTGGCATTCACATCACCTAGCTTTAAAATTTAAGAATATGCCTTTCCTGAATTGCTCTCTGGAGGAGCCTGCTGGGAATTGAAGATCTTAGATTGTACTCTAAATTGCATCTAAATTAGATGCCTACAGTACATGGTGTGACTATCCTTTATTTGCGAGGATGTAGAGAGGCAGGAAGAGGTTTAGAAGCAAAAATGCAACCTTCTGCATCATGATAAATTTAGACTTCCTCACTCAGAGGTATGTAGTATTTTTGCCATTTTAGAGCTTTTTTGATTTTGAAATAGCGAAGGCAATATAATGATTAAAAACCTGTCAGCTCTAAATGGGATCTTTTTCTGTCTAGTGAGGCAGATCTGTAAACTTAACAGTTCTAAGCATACAGCTGCATTCAACAGTAGAATCAATCAGATATACATGAACAGAAATCAAATTCCATCAAATTCTTTAGAAAAAATACTTGGGAAGTATCAAAACAGGCATTGCTCTTACTGCAAAAATAGTTCCTGCAAAATGTCTTGTGTTCATTACAAGTGCAAATAGATCTGTGGAAATTATTTAAAATGCAGGTAGTCAAGTGAAGAAAAAAAGTCTAAAACATTAGTTACAACCAAGGGGATAAGATAATAGTAATGGATACCAATTTCAATGTAGATTTGTTAAAAAGTGAAACAGACAAAATCCAACAGTAAATCACTGGCCGACAAAAGGATGGATTCCTAGCAATGAAGTTCAAGCTGTATATAGAAACAGTCTTTCCTAACTATGAGATCTAGTAAAATTATTAGCTTCTTCCCAAAGGGTTAAAAGTTCCACCATGTGCAGCTTTTAAACTGACATCAAGAATAAATTGGTATTGTTCAACTATGTAAGTCCTGTGCTGATCAGTTCTTCTCCATCTCTACACTACTTGAATCTAAATTTATTGCTCCCATTGACAGTAAATATTCTGGGGTATTCAGTGGTAAAATATTTCTCAGTAGTCAGAATAGAAGAAAATATATTTTCCAGATTTCCATGGACAAGAATTATTTATAATGCAATCAGAATTTATTTGAAGTTGTATATCCACTTTGTATACGTTGGCAGACAAATTATCTTGTGTATATAGGTTTCCAAAAAAAAGAAAAGCAGTACATAAGTACTAAATACAATTACTATTGATCAGATGATGAAGTGGTATTTCAGGTTAGTTAAAATGAATGAATGTAACACATATCCTTGAGTTTGAAATTATTATATGCAGGTGTCGGGAACCTGGCAATGAACGCTGGGCTCTTTTTTTAAGACAGGATTGAGTCAGTATGTTGTACCATCAGACCTGGTTATTGTGATGCACATGTTCTGCTTTTCTTTTAATACACTGTTCTCCCAGGGGGATGTTGCTGTGTCTCAAATGCCGCTCTGATTTTTTGTTTTTCTCAGGGAAACTGTATCCGTTTGTTTCAGTTTGGCACCTTGCTGAAAGCATGAACTCAAAGCTCAATAACTGCAAATATTTTTGATGGTATGGTACTATGAAGTAACTCTGCTTAGAAATAAAAAGCAAAATAGCATGTACGACATACTAATCACTTATATCTATAAGGAATTGAGTACCTGACAATATGATACGCCAGAGATCACATGAATTTCTACCAGAACAACGAAAGGCAGCGACACTACTGACATAGAGAAAGTTAGAAATGGATTCATGTGTCTAAGAAAGCACAGCACCCTTTCATTATCAGTTCTTTAGTTAGATGTAAAACTTTCTCACAGATCCATATTGACACTGGCTTATTGCAAATGTAGACATGAGGTTTGTGTTGACTTCGTTTATAGAATTTTCAACGTCAGGAATTCTTCAGACAGCATGAAGGTTTGAAGAATTGAGACCCAGAAATTTTTGTTTTCAGTTTTGATTTGAATTATTTCCTCAAATAGGACAAAAGTATGTTGTTCTCATGACATATTGCAAAGCACTTCTATCCACACTCTTTTAAAGGAATGCTTTGAAGGTATTAAAGTCATAGGAAGATTATTGGCATTTTATTTTTCACATGCAAAATGTTCATGTTAATATACAGTTTAAAAACTTAATGTTTCCACAAAGTGGGCAGACAGGGGATTTTATAATTTAGAAATGAATCAGCAAAATTTATTTACTTTTAGAGACATGCATCTAATTAGTCAAACATTTTTCTATCCTACCTGAGAATTTTACAAGAAGTGAATTCTGGATAGAGAATAATTTCTGACAATTCATGTTACTACTATTATTTCCTTATAAAACAATGCTTTTACTGTTTCATTGCTGTAAAAAAACAGGAATATGGATGATTGTAGATAATGATTTCTTAGTTGGTTTTGTTGGTATTTTTGAAATCAATTAATTATTTCCTCTGTAAAACAATTGGATTCTTGCATATAACAGGTGTTCAAACCGTTGTGTTTAAAATGTACTAGATAAACATGTAATACCAAGTGTTCTACTAAAATGATGTGGCTAGGCAGCTGAGAAGAAAGCTGCTTTTAAAGTGAGGCTGAACCCTGGAGAAGAAGAAATTCCTCCTTTCCTGAGAGCAACTGAATACCTTCAGCTATTAAGCAAGAAGACAATGTGCAAAATGAGGGTAGGCTAAGCAAATAAAAGATTCTAAACACATATGTACTGTCCACAACCAACAATAAAAGAAAAGAGTTTTCTTCTGCCTTTATAAGGAGTGCAAACTGTTATAAGGAAAGTGTTGGGGTGAGAATATAAGATCCAAACTACATCTCAGAGTTTAGGAGGGTGTTGTTTTGATTTTACTCTGGGCTGCCTCTTATCTGCTACTCTTGACTGAATGTTAAATATACTAAAAGCTCATTAGTTGGAAGGCATCAGGCATACTTCTAAACTGAAGCTCGTCTTCCAGCTTAGTGTCATCACACACCCTGTGACTGCTCCACAAGTAAAACCAAAATACTGTAAACAAAGAAAATCAAGTGAGTCACTTAAAAAACCCTCCTGGTACAAAAACCACACCAGTAGCATCAAATATAATTTAATTTCTAATAAAAAGTGATATACCAGTAGAGTAACATAAAAACATATGTAGCACACAATGTTTTCTCTATTTAAGAAAATTTTATTTTTCATTGCTTTCAAAATGTTGTTGTATGAGCGGAGTTCCAGTATTTGATACTATGTTTGACTAAAACAACAACAAAAAATACAAGAAAAAACAGAAAATTGTTTTTTTACCTAGGCATTGGGTTTCAGTACCACTCCAGAGACCATTTGCCAAGCATTCTCTCACATGTGAACCAACTAAGGTGTATCCTGTGTTACAGGTGAATATTGCAGTAGCTCCATACACTGTTAAGGTTCCAATTTTATTTCCATTTGGTGGAGATGGAAGACCACCACAGGAGATAACTAGGAAAAAAACCCAAACCAACAGAACAAATTGAAATATGAAAATAGTTTTCATGACTTCTTATGCTGGAAGACAATATACCACCTCACATTTTCTTAAAAGTAAATGTAATGGGAATAAATGGAAGAGTTATATTGCACAGTAAGAGTTTATAATTATGCTTGATTTGGCAACATATGTTCTAAATCCAAAAATTCATTAGGATATCTTCACATCTTGACAGCAGTTTAAACACAATCTGTTTTTCTAGTTCTGAAACAAGAAAATTACATGAATTTTGGGGTAGCAGTTATATTTCATGAACATATACTTTCCCCAACCATTTGAAGCATTATGTCTGTTAAAAGATATTATCTTTTTTAACCTTGTGGTACTCTAAACTGTTACTAATTGTCTTTTGTCATATTCCACATCACTATTCATAATCATATAACACATATGATAGTCTACTTGCTAAAATTATAAATCTTCTGTTTTTTCATAAAGCTAGACTTGACCCTTTATCTCAGAAACCTTATGCAGAGTAGAATCATGGAATCATAGAATTGTTTAGGTTGCAAAAGATCTTTAAGAACGTCAAGCTCAAACCTTAACCTAACACTGCCAATTTCACCACTAAACCATGTCCCTAAGCACCACATCTGCACTTTTAAGTGCCTCTGGGGATGGTGACTCAACCGCTTCCCAGGGAAGCCTGTTCCAATGCTTGACAACACTTCTGGAGAGATATTTTTTCCTAATATTCAGTCTAAACCTATGCTAGCATAACTTGAGACCATTTCCTCTTATTGCTTGTTGCTTTGGATAAGAGGCCTCCTCACCACAACCTCCATTTAAGGTAGTTGTAGAGAGCAATAAGGTCATATATATATTTTTTCAACAGTACAATTTTCATGCTTCATCCAAGAGATCAAAGAAGTATCATCTTCTGATCTAATTCTAATCTAGAATCTTCTAAAGTAATAACATTATCTCCTAGCATTCTCTAAATAATTATGGACTATTTAGTTGAATAAATCCATAGTCAGACATACACCATCCAGATTAATCTTCAGAGGCCACTTCATTGACTTTTGCATGAAATATATTGTACTTCACACATAGAGTTTGAAGCATTTAATTTCAAGTAAATGAAATTTCATATTTGCTTACTTGTAGATTGATAGCAAAGTATTTTTTAAAAACTTTAAACTATTTATAGAATAAAATATATGTTTTAAAAAGCATAGGATGTTCTGTAAACAAGTATGTTCCTTACCCTTACAACTTGGCCTTTCATTGCCCACGCTCCAAGTTCCATTAGTCCTGCACTGTATGAGTCTTCGACCCAATAAATAATAACCAGGACTGCAGCTGAGCATGACTTGAGCTCCATACTCATTCACTGACCCAGAAATCAGTCTCCAGACAACGTGTTCTGAGAGCAGAGTCTCTATGCTGGGGCAAGTCACAGCTGTGAAGACAGGACAAAAATATTAGCATTCTGCCCCTGTATTTCTCACAGAATATATGTCTTGCCCTACTGGCAGTGTTTCAATATAAAATTGAGCATACCATAAGCAATTTAAAAATACAAGTTCCAGAAAAAAATACAGTGAGTATTAGGAATTGAGGAGGAGTTTGCAGTATGTTTTCATTTAGTGAGATGCAGTGGGACAATGACATACAGTTATACTCTCAAATGCAGTTATTTAAAAATTTCAGAATCAAACCCATGATAGACTACAATAGATGTAAAAGGGAAAGCAAGTAATGCTATGTGATTTTTGCAAATACTCAAATGATAGTTTATTTTTCTGTCCATTATTTTTACTTTAGAAAAGCTCTTACAAGTTCTTAAAACAGATTATTATAAAAGCCGCTAACTCATATTCAAATGGTAAATATAATAAAATGGTATACAGTGGCTATTCAGGAAAATTTACTTTCCAGTTTAGAACATCTGATGTAAAAAAAAAAAACAATTTAAAGGATTTTTAGACTCATTTCAGTATTTCATATTTTGTAAGAAAATGTAGTTCAATGTCATCAGCAAACTTACTGAGGGTGAACTCAATCTCCTAATCTACATCATTGATACAGATAGCAAACAGAACTGGCACCAACAATAAAAACTTCAGGAACTGTGCAACATCTATGATGAGCTGGTGGTGAATCTTTGCGTATTTATATTAACAAATTCCTTTTGCACTTATAATACAACTGATGTTTTTTTCCAGAACAACTTATGATTCATAGTTCTACAACTAAACATTATGCAAGAATATTGAAAATTATTAAAAAAAACCCCTTCTAAATCTTCTAATCATTTTCCAGTTATTTTCTAGATAAAAAACAATGTATGTAGCACAGGACTTCTCCTAAAGGAATTCCTAGTGGGCCTAAATAAACTTGATCAACCGATACTAACTGCATAAAACAGGAAATCGCTTTTCCACCAAGTGCTCCCATCTTTTTAAGGATATGAGCATCATATTTCATTGTGGGATCCTCAGGAAGGTGAACTATTTATTTTCCACTATTTTTCTGGGTTTTCTTTTAATTTACCTCTGTTCTCTCCAATCCCTCTTCCCCTGTGCCTTCCCCTTGTCCCCCGCATTTTCATTTCCAGAGAGGCATTTCATTACTTTAAACAATTTCCATAGATATATGTCTTTACCTTCATCACAAATGAATAGCTGCTTTACTGTAACAGACAACTGAATATTTGCAGACTGCCTTAGTACTAATGCATTTCTTTAAATTAGCCATACAAATTCAAACCTGATGTAAATACTTTTAATGAAAAGAAAGGAGTTTCAAACATCTCCCACAAACTTTAGATTATCAGAGATACTTTGCAAAACAAACTGCATTGATTTTAACTTAATTTTAATAGACTTGGGGACAAAATTACCTCATTTATTTACCATTTACCTTTCTGTGCTGTGTTTGCTGCTCACCGTCTGAGATGTTTCTATCTTTCAACACTAAATATATTTATTCTTACAGCAGCAATTCTACAAAAATAGGTTGTTCTGCAGATTGTCTAAGTTTTCCCACAATTTGCAAGTAAGAAATCTTGGGTAAAGCATTCCTGTCTCTGAAAAGCAATCCATTTTGAAAATATTGACTTTAATATTATCATGTAGATCACTAACATTTTAATTTAGTACTTCTTGTTTTAGAAGTAGAGATATTCTTTTTCAAACTGAAAAAGAAGAGAAAAGGAAGAGAAAGTAGTTTTATGTCTATTCTGCTAGGCATTAAAGAAAACTTTTTAATGTTGAAAGTTGTGCTAAATGTTAATAATTAACAAGGTAGTCGTTGTCCCCAGGTAGTTTTGCTGGCTTCTTCCCTGAAAAAAATCTGTCAATATTTCTGCTGATTAATCATTCAACTTATGTTCTTTGTACCTTGCCAATGTTTTCTGAGAGAATGAAGTGCAGTTCAATACACTGGAGCACTGCCCTCCCTCCGCATATGGTTCTGAATTCAGATCACAGCTGGTTTTGAATAATTCTTCTAATGTATTTTGTGGAACTGCTGTTTTCAGTTTTAGGCATTATCCTTCAAGAAAGGTGTAGATCAATTGGAGATTGTCCAAAGGACAATAATGAGAATCACTGTTCCAAAATGTATGAAAAGATGGTAAGAACAGAGACTAGACTCGACTAGACTAGACCAGAATAGAACAGAACAGAATAGAACACTATTTCAATTGGAAGGGACCTAAAATAATCATCTAGTCTGACTACCTGACTATTTCAGGGTTGAAATTTAATTTCTCCCCTATATATAGTGTGAAACCTTGCTTGTCCTGTCTGCTCCCCCTGAACAGCCTGAGCCCTCCACAGCAGCACACCAATTGCAGCACTCATTCCACCAAGTCTCACTAACACCAACCATGTCACAGTTCTGGGAACTGACCAACACTTCCAGCTCATCCTATTTTTTTCTTATACTGGGTACACTGGTGTACAAGAATCTCAGATGTGGTCCTGAGCCCCACATGCTCCCAGAAGCAATGTAAATGTTGCCACTAGGATTACCGTTTACTCTTGCAATGCCGTATCAATTTCACTGCCACCATCCTGTTGGTATTCCCCCCCACTCCCCCTAGATTCTTGCTGTAAATGAATCACAGCAATACAGTTATCTCTACAGAAGATTTGACTGAGTGTATGTGGTGCAGAAGTCAAGGTATTGTGGGGGGATGGTGCTGCAGAAGTGGCCTCTGAGAGGACAAGCTGGGGTTGCTGGACACAGACAGTTCCAAAGGAGCCACAGCAGGACACAGCAGAGCTCATCAGCCAGGGTGGTGCTACCTCTGGGAAAACGTATTTAGGAAAAGGTAAAACATTGCATAGGTAGAGGAGGAGGGAACAAAAAGAGTGAGAGACAGCAGAGGGATCACCAAGGTCACAGGAGGAGAAGGAGGTGCCCTGGGCAACAGAGCTGGTATTACAGTGCAGCCCAAGGAAAGGGCAGTGACAGAGTAGCCACCCACACTGCAGCCCATGCTGGAGCTAGTGTATATTTCCTGAAGTAAATGCAGTCAGAGGAGTACCCATGTTAGAGCGGGTTTATACTGAAGGCCAAAGTATGGGGAGTAAAGAGGAGCAGAGAGGATCTTTTTATAAAATGATCACAGCCCCATTCCTTATCCCCCAGCACTGCTTGGGGAGAAGATTCAAGAACAAAGAAGGTGAAGTTAACCCTAGGAATAGAGGGAGAAAAGTGTTGGTTTGATTTTTTTTTCTTATCTGAAACATATTTGATGCTTTTTCTATTAGTAATATTAAAGTAACTTTCCCCAGGTTGAGTCTTACTATACTGATCTTGACTCGCAAGTTTTTCACCCTATTCCCCCCCATTCTGGTTGAAAAGGAGGAGTGTGTGAGCAGCTGGAGGAGGGTCTGGTCACCACACTGAAAAAAACCAATAGTTTACACAAACATTAAAAAGAATGAAAGAAGAAAAACATAGCTTCTATTTGTCCACGGTGGACACAAAATTAGACAATGACTTCACACTAAAGAAAAATAGACTCAGGTTATATATAATAGAAAAAAAAATGTAGGGACGGGGGTAGAAATTACTGAAGTACAGTAATCAGGAAGGTCTTCAAGATTAGATTACAGGGATGTTTAGAAGGTCTCTTGAAGTAACTTTCAGTAATATTTTTTACTATCAATTAATTCAACTAAACAAAAACCATTTTACAATCATATGTAACTTTGCAATTGTCATATTCACACCACTTTACTCTTTCTTTAAACGTAAGTTGAATTTTATTGGTTTGGAAAGGAATGTGCTTTCCAAATTCAGTATTTGGGACATATACTGTTGATTAGTTCAAGATTCTAAATTATTCAAAAATTTTAAGTAGTACTATAGAAATTAATAATTTTAAGATTATGTTCTAATGGATATTTCAAGATATTTCAAGTGACATACTTGAGGTCGGGCTCAGTAAATTTTTGGTTTGATCAAGTACAAGAGGCCATGTCATGCAGTAAATGTGTCTGCATCACACTGGCTAGTTGTGACAGAAGGCAAAATGAACACTAAAGGACTCTTATCCAGCTTGTCTCCACTAGTATTTTAAGACATAGTTTTTACATTTTTTGACTTTGGAAGCTATATTAAAATAAACTACAACTGGCGGTTATAATTTTTAATGTGAAAATAGATAGAAAATATACATGAAACTGAATTAACCAATAATTTTAATTCAGATTTTTTGAAGAAGATAAACAAGAGGGTTTTAATAAGATAAATTTGGAGGCCTTACACTTTATTAAATGCTAATTGATCATATGTTTCTGATTTCAGGCCATATATACATAAAACTTAAAAATCACCAGTGAAGATTTTGCCGAGAAAGTGAACAAGAAATATGCTTGAGAAATACATGCCCACTTACATTTGCAAACAGGTGGTCTCCCTTTGTTGCTCCATAATCCATCTTCTTGACACACTGCTGTTGCTTGTTGACTAGATTCTAGCTTGAAGCCCTCATTACATTCATATATCAATCTACTGCCCAAAGTGAATTCATTACCTATAACTGAACCATTCCCAGGGGAGTCAGGAATACCACAAGACACAGCTGAAAACAAAGAAAAGAAAAAATGAAGAACTGGCATTTTCTCATTTTTTTTTTTTTTAATATTATCCCACTACCAAAATAGGAAACAAATTAGTAATTTTGACATAGCCCATTCATAACAACTGAAATTAATTTTCCATCCTATTTGTAACTACTTAATAAATGTAGCAGTATTTAAAACACTGATAAACACTTTGAAGTGGATTTATACAGACAAACATTTCATAAATCCTTATTTTGATTAATTCAATCACTGTAGAGACAGAAACTTCAAAACAGGCTAAAGACAATAGTTTATTTGCTGGAAAAAACATCAGGAAATTGTCCACAGTGATTTGATCCAAGAAGCAATGAACAAGAAAATTCTTAAATGCTTTCTAACAATCTGCTTCCATTCTCTCAGGATTTATATCTTTCCTGCATTATTAAAAACAAAACTTCATATTTGTTTGTTCTATGTATATAAAATAAAAGTTTTTAAGAATTCAATGTAAAATTTTTTGTCTGATGAGAAAAGCACCTATAATATGACTGGAAAGGAAAGAGTTCCGCTAAAATTAAGAGCATTATTCAGACATCTAAACATTTACTTACATACTTAAGTAATTCATTCAGAATGCTAAATATGTGAATTTCAGGCTTATTAATTTTTGATATATTGAAGAAAATTACTGTTAAACAGTTAAACTTACTTATTTTAGATTTTTTCGCTCCTTCAAAATTTTGCTCCAGGAGAGCAGTTATTATTTCAAGGTCACAAAATTTTATTTGTTATCAACTTAGTGAATTTGAGTAGCATCTAGGGTTTTTGATTTTTTAAACATTTTTTTTTCAAGAACTCAGTACCATTCACATAATAGTATTTCATTATATATAATTTTAGGGCAAGGTATAATTATAAAAAGTATCTATTTCTGTCACTTTTAGGAAAGGTCTCCAAGGCAGGATTGCCTTCTGCCATTTGACTTCTCAACTCCCTTGATTTTGAGAATGAAAAGAAGAAAACTATCTCTTCAGTATCCTTTCTTTAAATTTCTTTTAATGATATTCTTTCTTTTAAAATACTTTTTTATGCAGAGACATTAAGTCTAGGTGCTTGAGTAAGTCAGTAATTCTGATAAGATTTTATGTTTGTCCTCTGGCACTTCCAAAAGGAAAGTCATAGTATTATTTTCTGCAAAATGATAAATTGCAGCAGAGAATCCATGACATTATTACAATACATTTATTTAAAGAGTTCATATAAACTGATGTATATGTGTACGGAATCACTAGCTGCTTTGAGTTTGGCATACAGTTTATTGTTCTTCAGTAAAGACACTGAATAAAACACAGCTTGGAAGCTTTCTTTCTAAATATTTGCTAATAAAGAATGAGATTTTGCAAATGAAAATGTCTTTTCCACACATGCAGTCAATTGTAAGAGGAAATTAAACATTTTAACAGTTAAAAAATCCTTTGTGTATTTTTTCCTTTCCCCTTGACACTATGAAGTTCTATTATTTTAATAATATCAATATATTTCAAAAGAACTGACAGCCTTTGTCTGAAATCTGTTAAACAGAGGTGAAAATAAGTATTTTTCCAAAAAATCTTATTTTTATTCTCGTTTACCCAGTTCAATGCAAATGATTCATTTCACAACACATTGTCATGCTACCATAAACACAGCTCTCAAACTTGTTTTCAGTATTCCCAAGTTGTCACATTTGATGTGTTTAAATTAAATACAACACAGTACTTCTCATATGATTATAATGAGAAGAGGTAAGCATTATAAAATGATGAATGGTTAGTTCATTTCAGTTGTTTGCTTCCATCTGGAATCTGTCAAGCTGCTAATACAACTGTAGGAATGTTCCAAAATAAGCTGCTTCCTTCGTAAATGAAATTCTTGGCACCTTTGGCACACTTACCAGAACTGCTCTTGTCTTCTTAAAATTAAGTGTTTCTACAGTACTGCAGTACCCCCAAATCTGTGTTTACCTGTCACACTTCACCACTTCTATTTTTAGCATTGCACCTCAGTCATCTATTGCCTCTCTTCTTCAGTGAGAATCAAGCTCAAAAGATCCAGGAGGATCTGGTTAAAGACCTGCTTGGCCAATTAGACACACACAAGTCTGTGGGGCCAGATGGGATCCACCCAAGGGTTTTAAGAGAGCTGGCAGAGATCCTTGCCAAACCCCCTTCCCTCATCTACCGGCAGGCCTGGCTGACTGCGGAAGTGCTGCTTGACTGGAGGCTGGAAAATGTTATACCGACTTACAAGAAGGGTCAGAGGGAGAATGTGGGGAACTACAGGCCTGTCAGTCTGACCTCGATACTGGGGAAGGTCATGGAGCAGATTATCGTGAGTGCTGTCATAACAGCACATGCAAGACAACTGGGTGATCAGGCCCAGCCAACATGGGTTCACCAAAGGCAGGTTCTGCAAGACCAATCTGACCTCCTTCTATGACAAGGTTATCCGCTTAATGGATGAGGGAAAGGCTGTGGATGTGGTGTACCTGGACTTCAGGAAAGCCTTTGACACCATTTCTCACAGTATCCTGCTGGAGAAACTGGCTGCCATCGGCCTGGACAGGCACACCCTCTGCTGGGTTAAAAACTGGCTGGATGGACGGGCCCAAAGGGCTGTGGTAAATGGAAGTAAATCCAGTTGGAAAACGGTCACGAGCGCTGTTCCCCAGGGTTCAGTGCTGGGTCCAGTCCTGTTCAACATCTTTATCAATGATCTCGATGAGTGCACCCTTAGCAAGTTTGCAGATGACATCAAGCTGGTTGCAAGTGTGGACCTGCTTGAAGGAAGGGAGGCTCTGCAGAGGGATCTGGACAGGCTGGATAGATGGGCTGAGACCAACGGGATGAGGTTCAACAAGGCCAAGTCCAGAGCCCTCCATCTGGGACACAACAACCCCATGAAGCTTTACAGGCTTGGGGAGGAGTGGATAGAGCGCTTTCTGGCAGAGAAGGACCTGGGAGTGTTGGTTGACAGTGGTTGAACATGAGCCAGCAGTGTGCCCAGGTGGCCAGCAGGGCCAATTGCTTCTTGGCCTGTATCAGACACAGCATGGCCAGCAGGAGCAGGGAGGTGATTGTGCCCCTGTACCTGGCACTGGTGAGGCCACACCTCGAGTGCTGGTTTCACTTTTGGGTCCCTCGCTACAGGAAGGACATTGAGGGGCTGGGGTGTGCGCAGAGAAGGGCAACGAGGCTGGTGAGGGGGCTGGAGAATAAGCCCTGTGAGGAGCAGCTGAGGGAACTGGGGTTGTTTAGCTTGGAGAAGAGAAGGCTGAGAGGAGCCCTCCTCACTGTTTACAACTGCCTGAAAGGAGGTTGTGATGGGGTGGATGCTAGGCTCTTCTCAGAAGTGACAAGTGACAGGACGAGAGGAAATGGCCACAAGTTGTGCCAGGGGAGGTTTAGGAAAAATTAGGAAAAATTTCTTCACTGAAAGGGTTGTCAGCGATTGGAACAGGCTGCCCAGGGTGTTGGTGGAGTCCTCATTGCTGGAGGTATTCAAAAGATGGGAAGATGAATTTCCTAGGCACATGGTTTAGTAAGGGGACAGGTACGGTTGGACTCAATGATCTGAGAGGTCTTTTGCAGCCAGATAATTCTATGATCCTTTCCTGGGCTGCTGCTGAATCTTGTACTGCTACACTGTAAGATTATTCTCACTGCTGCTTTAGCTACTAATCATAAAAGCAGTTTTGGCATTCTGGCACTTTTCCTGTTACAGTCTATTTGTTGTTTGCTTCTCCTTCAGGAACTAGGATTGGAAAGAAGTATTCGTGCTGCTACTAATTTCTTGAGGCCACTAATGGCTTTTAGAACAGTAGTGCCTGAACGGAGCATATTAGCATAACCAGTTTCACTAAATAGCAAATACTTTGATGTTTGAAGTTACACAAAGTAAACTGACTGGAATGGAATATTGCCTTTGCACAGTGGAAATGATGTCACTACTGTCCCACATCCAAGTATTTTAAAGCTCCCAGATTCCCATATGACTGGGAAATGATCAAAAATGATGTTAAGTCTTCTGGTTTGAGGAATTTCCAAGATGCTCCTTAGGTCAATGACTAGATGAGACTGCTGTGTTTCAGCTGGGAGATGTGTATTCAGGACATGAAACGTGTAAGTCAAACTTAATTATCTTTATTATGTTGTACAGCAGAAAAATACTCCTTCTAAAGAACAGGTAACCAATACAAATGGAAAAGCCTTTTACTACCTGGAAACTGAGATGCAGTTTTAATTGCTCTATAATGCTTCACATGTGTGGCTGGCACTTGTTTCTTATCAAGCCCAGTAAATTTAAATTTTATAGCAATCCTTTAAAACATCCATACACCTATATACCTTTAAGATACTTACGTATTATTCATATTTAAAGCATGAAAATTCACAGAAATAAGCTGCAGACTGCATTACAATCAGATATTGAGCTTATCTACATACACTGCAAAATCTTCCAATTTGATGCACAAGCATTTATCATTTAGTGACCTGTTTCTGGCATTGAACATAGTGCTGAGAAAAAGTATTTAAAAACTCTAACATTAAAGATAGAAATAGAGAAGTCCCTAAAAGTAGGATTCCTAAAAAATCCCCATGTTAAGTGGCTTATGTTATCCAATCAAAAACGCTGGGGACAGCCATGCCTCTGAAGTCCTAATTCTCAGATTTGGATACATTTGGTAACTTTGTTTTTTTCTATATGTATCCAAGACCTTAAATATCATATAGTCCCAACTGTCCTGCCATGGACAGGGACACTTACCTCTAGGTCAGGTTGTTCAAAACCTCATCCAACTGGCCTTGAACACCTCCAGGGATGGGGCATCCACAACTTCTCTGGACAATCAGTTCCAGTGCCTCACCACCCTCATAGTAAAAGATCTAATCTAATCTAAGTATGTAATCAAAATCTATCTTCCTTCATCTTAAAACCATTAGCACTCATCCTATCACTACATTTCCTCACAAAGAGCCCCTTCTCAACTTTCCCGTAGGCCCCCCTCCCGTAGGTCCTCCTCAGAGCCTTCTCTTCTCCAGGCTGAACAAGCCTAACTCTCTCAGACAGTCCTTGAATGAGTCCTTGAATGACCCTTCTAATCATCTTCGTGGCCCTCCTCTGGACTCACTCCAACAGATCTAGGTCTCTCCTGTGTTGAGGACTTCAGAACTGAATAGAACTAATATTACTAGTACTAGTATACTAGAATATTAGAATAGTCTTCCCAGGCTTCCCCTCAAATTTTTTACTTTTGGTCTGAATTACTCTATTTTTTTAACTGTTTTATATTTTGAAATATGTTCGTAGGTTTAGAATACTTCATAAGAGGAAACTGGGATTTTGAACTTCTAAACTCTGCTACCTGCCTCACATTTTTATTTTAAGACTAGATGCTAAAAGGGACGTATTTTGCATTATAACATTTATACAAAAAAGACAACCCCCCTCGAGTTTAATTCCATGCTCAAACACAAAGAACAGCTAACAGTTTGGTGGTGCCAGAAGGATAGATCCTGGGTAAACTGCAAATGGGTGTTTTCTAGCCAGTTCACTAAAAAAAATTGTCTTTTATTCCAGGGATGACATGGAAGCCATAGCAAAAAGTACAAGCATCTCTAGCTCAGCAAAGCAGTTGTATCCACTTCAACAAGCACAGAGGAATCAATAGTGACAGTACAAGGAAACAGGATTTTACATAAGAAATGTCGACATCATTTTATTATCATGGCCCTCTCTTAGAGTTTAAGACTTTCTAGGTACCCATGACCCAGACAAGAGAACTTCTTCACTAATGTAGGTACCTCCGATTTTCTTTTATAAATATACTCAGTGAAAAGCAGCCAAGTGTTCTTCAAGGCCCTTTAAAATTATCTTTAACTCTCTTAAGAATCAGTGGGAGAATATTGTGAGGAACAAAGTCAAAGGGTGATTCCTTTATATTAAGAACAGGTGAGATAAGGAAGGATATTTGCTCATGCCTGCCAGAGGAACACAGGCATTATGTTACACGCTTGCTGCCACCACATCTCCAACCCAGCATTCCTGATCCATGCTGACTCTGACAACTTGCTTTAGTTTTCTCATTCTAATTGGTTTTTCTTGCCGAGCTTTTCTATTATTTTCTCTTATCATCTATTCATCCCAGAGCCTTGACCTTTTCCTGTTCTCCTCCAGCATGAGGATCTGCAAATGATCTAAGCAGCGGCTAAGATGACATTCGCAGTTGCCGGTATCATTGCCGGAGCCTATACTATTTTCTTTCAGCAGCTATGTACTGCTATTGTATAAGAATTTCTATTTTCTCTGCTTAGAAATGCTTTGAATGAAGCATAACTCACATTTGCATTTGACTTCACAAATGAAATAAAAGCAAAACCTGTAAGTTTTAACTTCCTAGACAGGAGTCAAATCCAGGAAAAGTGCATCTGCACTTGATAAGAATGGAAATGAAAAATATCTTTTGACACTATTAGATAAAATAGCAACAGTAGACACAATGGCTAAAGTATTTTATGACTTCCTTGAGTATGTTTAATTTTTGTTCAGAATTTATTACTTTCTGCAACTCTTTGTCCCCTGGTTATCCATAATCAAGTCTTGGGATCTCACTTCAAGTCCTGCACACATTTGCACATTTCTCCTCTTATCACTATGAATTATTCCATACTGACCTTAAAACTGGGTTGTTTTTCTTAAATTGTTCAAAGAACTGCTGTCCTGACTATTCAGAACTCTTCACATGTCTTATTATGGTTAGATTTAGATTTCAATGTTAGAATAGCAAGCTGGCAAGCCTTTCTATGCCATTGCTATTAAAATGTGAGTATAAAATCCAAAAACTAGAAATGTAAAATAACAATATTCTGAGCTGTAGATTGTTTACAGATATAGAATTGTAGTACCTTTTAGGTTGGAAAAGATCTTTAAGATCATCAAGTCCAACTAGTAACCTAACACTGCCAAACCCATCACTAAACCATGTCCCTAAATGCCACATCTACACATCTTCTAAATACCTCCAGGGATGGTGACCCAGACAGTTCCCTTGGCAGCTCGTTCTAGTACTTGGAAACTCTATAATTTTTCCAAATATCCATTCTAAACTCTTCTGATGCAACTTGAGACCATTTCCTCTTGTCCTATCTCTTGTTACTTGGGAGAAGAGTATTTTACTAAATAAAAACGTACTGGAAACATATTTTTCATTTGTCTGAATTTGACTGCATTAATCAACTCCTTAATACTTCAGCTGTGTACACATTAAATACTCAGGTCAACAAGTGTTTGGATAAACCCATAATATAAATGCGTCTCTTGGCATACAGCAGTATTGACAATACTGGATCTTTGTTTTATAAGATATTCTTGGAAATGAAATTATAAAAGTGTATTCAACAAGAAAACAATATCCTACCTTGGCAGATTGGTACAGGAGAATCCCACTGATACATGCCATTTTGGTGGCGCCTACATGTTGCATTATTGCGACCAATCATTCTATAACCAGGTTTGCAGTAATAGCGAACTTTACTTCCAGCAGGACCACCTGTTTTATTTACAATTCCACCATTCCTCAGTATAGGGTTTAAGCTACAATAAGGAGCTACATTACAAAAAAAGGAGATATCATTAAAAACAGTGAAGTTTCAAACTAATGCAAAAATATCATTAATTTCAAAATCACAGTTTATAGTCACACACAAGTTTATGATATTGTACATTACAAAGCTGCAATCAAGAAACTTATCATTTTTTCAGCAAGTTCAGTCTTAATAAACAGTCTACTTTAAATATGACAAATTTATAAATAAAAGCTTTTAAGCTACATAATATATAAATTTCTTACATATACTTTTATTTGAAAAATCCAGTGCACTTAGACATCTAAGTAAAAATTTAAGATTTTTAACAAATTGCTAAAAACACACATGCTAAAATAAAAGAGATTGATTCATCAGATGCACTAGTTTTCAGATAAAAACTAATATAATTTTTTATGCACCTGTTCCCCCAAAGCTGCTGACAATGGTATTAACTTTTTTAGCAAAAAGTTGTGACTTAGGTGACTGTGGCTTCTTAAATGTTGAATTTACAGTATATCTGAAGTAAAATAGAACACATTTGTTTTAACCTAAGCTTTGAAATGAAAGTAAACCTTGCTAAACTTTAACCACTATTGCTATGAATATTGTTCTGAGATGGGTTATCCTGACTGCTATGGTCTTCGAGAACTTATGACATATAGGTGAAATGTTCAGATGTTTGCTGAGCAAGTTTAAAAGTAAAAAATTCATAATTGTGTCAAAAAGTGATTAATGAAGGACATTTTTTCTAAAACAAGGTAGCAGTACATGTACAGAATATGATTGCCCCAACTGGATCCAGGCCAAGTAGAAGTACAGGATAGGGTGACACACATGTTAAGCCTGACACAAATTTATTTGTTGCATGCATTCGTTTACTACTGGATAAAAGCAATGTATGTAACTCCATATTGGCATACTAGTCATTGTATATTTGCAGTAGTGCAACATATCAAGCTTACAGAGATTAATGTATTTTCAGAGGCATGGAAGAACCATGGATTGCGGAAAATAAACCTGGCTGAACGTTCACCACTGAAATAAGTCTGCGAACATTCTTCACAGGGAAAACAGGGTCGATCTCCACGGATAACTAAGCTTCAGTACCGAGGGATCTGACAGTAGCTGCTGCTGCGATACTCTCTACATCATGTTGAAATGTGTTTTAGGCATACTCTGATGTTCATATCATTTTCTAGACAATTATGCAGCAGTAGTTTTTGTATTTCATAAGTGCATAATTACAGAGTTTAGTTTACATCTACAAATATTTTTTCATATTATCTATTTCTTTGACATCTTTGATTTACTTCTTTCAGCTTTCTATATTTTTTTTTTTTTTTTACGTATATTTCATCATGTTAAGTTGCACCTATGGTATCAATTTTCGCTCAAAGATGGATGTTTGTGTTCACTGCCTGTGGAGAGATCGAGCTGATTAGAGTCCTAACTCACACACTTCCTTTAAATGTGCAGATTTAGATGGAGTGTATGAAAGTCAATATTTCTAAGAAACACCTCCTAACAAATGCAGTAAAACTGGGTTATTCATTAATGGTGCTGAAATGTTCACATTCTCCTAAAGAATTTTAGTTCTCAGTTAAACTACCTTATTTCTACTTGAAATGTCTTTTTTGTTTGGTTTTTTTTTTTACATTCTTTCACTTGGCAGATTACTTGAGGAAACTAAATAAAAAAACAAACAACAAAAACCTAAAACCAAAACCATGATGAAAATCAATAAGTTAAGGTTGTCCAGTTAAACAATTTTTTGTGGTCATGTTCTGTATCTCTTATTCAGTTACATGCCCAACCAAACTATTTAAATTATGAAATATTCTTTAAATTTAAAAGGAAATTATCATTTAAATATGCACAATAAACATGGTTTAAATTTTTATTTCAGATTATTACATTACAAAAATGATACTGTTATTGCAACACAAGCTGGGTAAGAACAAAAGAGCAGTGGTTAAGACCACTGAAGTGATCTTCAGTAACCGCCTAAGCACTATTTAATTTGAAATATCCCAGGAGACCTTAAGAACAGCAGGTGAGCCCTAAACATAATATGCCACTCAGACAAAATTCCAAATTCGTCTCCTTAGTACTGCAATTCTAAATTGAAAATATTACACAACCCCATCAGCAACAAATAATGGTTGCACAAGGATTTTGGAGGGGGCACACCTGAGACACTTGACCCCATCTGACAAAGGGATATTCCATTACATATGATTGCTGGGTGGAGTTAAACCACAACAACTGTCGTAGCACCCCACAGCAGAATTTCTGTTTGCTTTCTCATGAACCTCATTAGTTACCTAGAAAATAATTGAAAATAATGTATCAACAAGAAAAAAAAAAAAAACCAAAACCAAAAAAAGAACTTCTTCAAGGTGAAAAGAATTCAGCCTTTAGGAAATGAGGGAATTTAAGTCTACATACAAATTGCAGTTCATTTATACATATGCATTTCAGTATTATACAGTCTATAACTTTATGATCATACTCTGGTTTTGGATAGGATAAAAGGGAAAAATACTAATTATTCTTTCAATATAGGTTCTTGTTTGGTTGGATTTTTAAAAAAATTCTAGTTGTTTAAGATGAGTTTCCAGGACTTATTAACTTCAAAATCCCCACTGTTTTTTGAGGTTTTTTTGGTTTTGTTTTTTTTTTTTTGGTTTTTTTATATAATGTGTCAATGTGTTGTCTAGATATTACATGAATATTAACTAACTTATTTTCACAGAATCACGTTAAAGCAAGAATAATTGTTATTGTCCCCATTTCACAGATAAACACTTCAAATACAAAGAAGAAATAAGAAATATTAAAATTCTGAACATTTCAATAAATACAATCTAATTTTCCAGTCTAGTGTTATATGTTCAGACCCAATCAATTGCTGTAGTATGGTCTCAACACTTCTGTAACTGAAATCTGTGGTACTAAACAAGATCATTATAATTTATGCATACTTCAATTTGTGATATGAATCATATATTTTTGGGTAACGGATTTAAAATAGTTATTAAATATAGATCAGATCCACCTCCTAATCTTACAGAAATATTTATTAATGACAATATTTTAAAGTAGCAGCAGTGGGAAGTTAGTATTTTGGAAATTGACAAAAACGCTGCAGGCAAGCAGTTCCTGAATTTCTCATCTGTGTAAAAACCCTACCAAAATTCATAGTATTTTTTACTGCAGACAGTGAAATATGAATAGGAAAGTCTGATGTTCAAATAATTTACTGTGCCTAATCTATACATAGCTTGAAAAGAAGGAAAGCATTTGACACAAATTATTTAAAATTCCAAAGACTGATTTTTAATATGCAACTCTGAAAATTCTTGTTGAAACCAACATTTGTTGAGAGAGTGAAGGAATACTGATAAGACTCCATACAATTCCCTGCTTAATCTACAGTTTAGTAATTTTATATCTGTTCTTTAAACTGAACTTCCTTCAGAGTCCTGGGTGCAGCATACACAATATCTTCTAAGCTCAGAAACTGACATGTTGATGGAAGAATCACACACAAGGAAATAAATAAAAAATGTCTGAAGATCTGGAGGGTAAGTAAATGCTTGAAAAATGTCAGAATGAAAACTACAGCCACTGTCAGCTGAGTGAAAATTCTGAGCTTAAGCAGAAATCTCTACAAAGTCCTCATAAAATATTGCAGCCTCGTAACAAGGACCACTGGGATAAAAGGCTATTTTTCTCCCAGCCTGTTTCTGAGAGGTGATCTGTCCTGGAACTTCATAAGGCTTAGCTGTTATACGTACAATGACATAGGCGTGCTTTCATCTAAGGAAGGAAAATGTTTTACCACAAAAAGTGATAAACTTCTCTGAAAGTGGCCAAAAGTAGCTTTACATTTACAGATTTAATTTACTTTTCCAAGTGACATAACATCCACATTCTTTCAAGGCCTCTTAAACATCGATGTTTCTTGCAAGGCAACGCGCTAGATATTTTCTGCTCAGTTATAATCACAACATCCATTTGTCACTTGCAACTGAAGACAAAGAGAGTAATAACTGCCTGGCTAAATCACACATCACTAGTCAACTGATGTGTGGACAGCTCCACAGAAAAACACTGATTTTATGTTTCCAGGACCATATCCTTCTTTTTACAAAGCATATTCTCTTAAGAGCTAGAACATTTCAACATTCATGCTGAGATTTTTTAAAGCTGTTTGAAGAGCTCTAAGGGAAGCTCAATTAAATAATTCCCATTTCTAAATTAAAATTATTTGAAACTGTCTGTCTAAACATCTCAAATGATTTTGTAAATCTGAGTTTTACAGTGAAAAATATGCAATTTTCTCTAAGAATTTATTTTAGGAAAGGACTTAAATTCCCAGCAGTACCTTTGATCAATAGTCCAAAAACTTATATAACTATTCACTGTAACACTGTCCTATGTTTGAAATTATAAACAAACAAAAAGCTTTCCTTCAATTCCCATGTTGCTTTTGTTTACCCTATATGCTAGATATTTTGTTGACAGATAAAACGTCACAGCTTAGTGCATTACTTCCTTTTAACTTTCCTGTTTACATGCTTACTTGTCTTTGTGTTGCTGTTCTTGAAATATCCAATGAAGCAGTTTATTATGATTCTCATTTTAAACATTTTCACTTCACATACAAGAAATCAGATACCAGCTTAAGTGATTAGATAAGGTTGGATAAGAAAACTAAGCATACCTGTTTTGATTACTAAAACTTTTCCATAATTAACGGACCATCCATTCCATGTTATTTTTCAGTTTATTTCAGGCCTATTCCCTTTCAGTGATATAATTGTGAATGTCTGCCTCTTCAAAAATTAAATATATGACTAAATAACCTGCTACTTATACTACAAATATTCTTACTGATGGTTCAACATTTATAAATGATCCTGTTTATACTGTTATTGATTCAAAGTACTGTATAAACCTCCATTGTGTGACTTTCCTGCTGTGTCTGTTGCAGCAAATCACCTTTTAAAACTTTAGGAACCACAGAAGAAACAACTATAAAGAATCTGATTAACTTCTTCATATAATTTCTTTGTCACTTCTAACCAGTTACTGGAAAACGTAATGATAAAACAAAACCAATTAACAGTCTTTTCCTTTAACCTGAAATATAGAGGAAACAGGAACAGTTGTTTCACTGGTACAAAGCTTAAAACTAAGATGATATGAATGGTGAAGTGTTAAGGCTCTTGCAATAATAGCTGAGGATACAAGAGCAGAATAGAGGTAATGGAGTTTTGTGGTGGAGCTTTTAACATGTATATATCCACAGTTCTACTGAAAGCCAGTTACAAATTAGTCAAGTAACCACTTGCCTTATTTATTCTTGAATGACTAACCAAAAGTTAAACCAAAGCCTGTAAATGTCATAGAGGCAATGTAAACTTGTGAGGTAGCAAGATAAGTACCACTCTGCTTCCCAAATCATGAGTCCTCCGGTGGGTGTGCCAAGCACTGTGCTGTACTTTCATTCCTTCCACCACTACTTTAAAAAAAATCATCTCCCTCTTCTATGTTTTGCTTTTACACTAGCTTGCTTGGGTAGGAATGTGCATGTAGGTATATAAATTATAGAGGAAAAAAGAAAATGAAGAAGCAGGTTCTGCAGGTATTTTTCAAGGTAATTTCAAGGTTTCATCTCTTAGAGAGTGCGTTTCCTTGCCTGGGCTCAGCAAGTTCCATTTTCTGCACCCACAGAACTTAATATTTCTGGTGAAATCCAGCCTCACCAGGAAATCAAGTTCAAGCACTACAAGCAAGCATTTAAAAAAAGAAAAAATATTTTATTTCAGCATGCAATACTTTTACTTATATTTTTGGCATTCCTTTTAGTGATTTTACCATTCTGCATACCTTTCAAAGAAAAAAGGGATTACTACCCTAGAGCTGAAAAAGTTTGAGCTCTCCTAGGTTCCTTATACTACACAGACACTCATCAGATTATGGAAGAGACCATTTAATATCTAGGTGTTTGTGCAGTTAGGAAATTTATTTAGATTAAAATTATGCTCGTCCCTCTATAATATTCATAACAGTTCTTAAAGGAATACCCTTCTACTCTAGTGCTATAGGTCTTTTCTACTAAGACTTAGTAAAAAACCTAAAACCACAAGACAGAAAACAAACAAGGAACATTAGACAACTATTTTCTAAAAAGAAGCTCATATCCTAAAGGTAACACTAAACACTCTTCTGAAAGCTTCTAGTACTTTTTAAAAGTGCAGAAAATTTGTATCTACAAAGGAAATCTAGTTGTGACAAAACTAAAATTTGCAAAATTTTGTTCACAAGAGTAGCTGGAGATAGGAGGGGTTGTGGGAGGGCAGCAATTCATTTCAGTAAGGTCTTCATTATGAGGAAGCCTGCTGGCTCAGTCACAGCTGCCATGGTATCAATAGCCTCCTTGGGATCTTGTATTTTTCCTGCTTTCATGATGTTGCTTTCCCTCATTAAGATTCAAATCCAATTGTTTATGCTGCCACTCAATGTTACTCTTCTTTCATGCTGATTTTTTCCATTGAATCTCATGTAAAATATACAGAAATTTACCAAAAAAAATGCAGTTACTGACTGTTAGTGAAGCAGAAAAAACCCAAACAGTTGTTTGTTCCTAAAACATAGGCATAAGGATTGTGTAACTCTCTCTAGTCCCCCAGTTTTGCTATTAGTTGTGGCTAGGGCCATAAAAATTGATTAATTGAGCCTAATAATTAGATACACCACAACTTAACTACTGGAAAACATATTTTTTTTAGGTGCAAAGGCATAAAATAACTTCTCATTCCTCAAAAAACAGTCTTCTTAATAATTTGCTACATTTAAAAAAAACCTGTACATGGACTCTATTCCTACAACTCTGATTTGACTTCCTCACTTTAAATTCATGACGGGATGCCAGCTCCCTTCTCTGCCTCACATCTGAGGTTTATTGCATGACAGATTCTCTTTGTTCCTTTTTCCACACTCAGAATCCGTCTATTAGGTCTGCCAATTGCCTTTTCCTATAAAAAACTAAATGAATCTCCGGTATGCTTGAAAATAAATTGACTTTCCCGCGTCCCTTAGTTTTAGTTTGTCTGTAGTAATACTCCAAAGGCTGCTGGCAAGGTGGAGATAACACTTTTACTAAATGTTTTTTTTCCTCACAGTCTACTCATAGTTCCTAAGTCCCTACAATAATGATCATTATTATGTTCTAAGCTCACCTCTTATCTTCTGTTTCAGTAACAAGAGAAACTTTCTAGAGGTTAGACAGCCAGCTCATGGATGGTATAGGAAAGGGGTGAACTCTGAGAATCATCTCTCTAAATGACATTTAGCATGACTTGATGTGAGATACTTAGTGTCTGATAAAATGTTTTCCTACAACATTCTTAGTATTCCCTTCTTTACTTAATCTATACTGACATAAATATTATCTGGCACTAAAATTAACAAACACAACCTTTACATTCGTTTTCAAGTCCAAACACAGAAAAAGCAAATGTAAACAAAGACAGTAATTATCATGTTTCTCTCTCTTTCACTCTTTCCATCAGGCAAACGATTCCTAATCCAAGCCAAGATTAACATGTCCTGAAGAGGTATGCATGAAAACTTCTTAATTAGACGATAAACAGAGTGTCAATATGTATACACACAGAGTATAATACAGTATTGCAATTCTGATAACTAATTTTTTTGTATTAAGGGATATTTTTTAACAATTTTTAGAAAGATTGTTTGCATATTTTCATATCATAACAACATCAGATTTTCATGCAGCCTGTTGAAGAAGTGAGGGATTTTTTGCCCCAGGTTTTCCATTTATTCGCACATGAAGAAAAGCGTAGTAATAAGAGTTGTGAATTGGAACTCAGGGAAATAGTAAACCTAATAACTGTGCATTGAATTGCAGACAGAGTATCACATACTATTTCAGGATAAAATTTCTCTTTCTTGAGTATTTATGTGCAAATATAAGGGCTATCCCCCTCACTGCATTTTAAAGGCCTTGCTCCAGTTTTAGTAAAACAAGATAGAAGGTCGCAGAGTGGAGTGTTCATTGGAGAAGAATTAACCTGTAGATCTTTGACAAAATGAGAAAAAAATGAAGAGTTCAAGTCCTGTGCTTACCTTGACCTTGCAATAGAATGATTACGCATCATCAAAATGTACAAGATAATTAATTGTAGTTGTTAGAGAAACAGGCATTAAATCACAAATTTGAATAGTGACTACACAGTATAAGAATCACAGAATATACCAAGTTGGAAGGGACCCATAAGGATCATCAAATCCAACTCTCTGCTCCTCATAGGACTACCTAAAACTAAGCCATTTGACTAAGAGAGCTTCCAGTTGTCCAGATGCTTCTTGAACTCTGACAGGCTTGGTGCTGTGATCACCTTCCTGGGAAGCCTGTTCCAGTGATCACCCACCCTCTCAGTGAAGAAACTTTTCCTAATACTCAATCTGAACGCCCTCTGACACAGCTTCATACCATTCCCTCGTGTCCTGTTACTGGTCACCAGGCAGAGGAGATCAGCACCTCCCTCCCTGCTGCCCCCCTTCAGGAAGCTGTAGACTGCCATGAAGTCACCCCTCTGCCTTCTCCAAGCTGAACAAACCAAGTGACTTCAGCCTCTCCTCATAAGGTCTTTCACCCTCTTGGTCACTCTCCTCTGTACACACTCCAGTAGTGTGATGTTCTTATATTAAGGAGTCCAAAACTACACGCACTACTTGAGGTGTGGCATCACCAAGGCAGTGTTAAGTGGAACAGTTAACCTTCCTTGATCAGCTAGTTTTGCTGTGCTTAATGCACCACAGGAAAAGATTGGCCGTTTTGGTTGCCTGACGTTACCCCATTTAATGTAACTCTTCAGCCCGACTCATCAGCCGTGTGTTCACCTAGCATTTTATGGACCTAGCTGTGTGCTGGACGTCTTATCTAAGAGAATACTGTGAGAGACAGTATCAAAAGCTTTACCAAATTCCAAACCCACCGCATCTACTGGCTTCCTTTGGTTAATTGTATGAGTGACCTTTCATAAAAGTAAATGTTGCACACATTAGTATAAAAACATTTCAAATGCACTCCAGTGTACTCAGCGGATCTTGGAACAGACCAAAGGACCTCTGTGACCTTGCTAACACACTGTCCCTCAAACACTGGCATGCTGTCCTCAGGCTTATCTCTAGTGAGCCTGATTTTAATCCCTTCCACCTTGAAATATAGTTTCATTTTGCCAGTGACACCAACCTCGGAGCAACAAGCTATATGCAATCATAAAGTATAATTTAATGAAAGTCATTAGTTGTTACCTGAGTAACGGATCTTGAATCCTTTTTTGCTGGTTGCATGATCAGTTGACCAGCGAAGATACAGCTGGTTCGTTTTGCTTGTATAGTTCATTTGTCCAGTATGATTTCCACTTAAAGCAACCAGTAGAGGGCTTTGACCAGAAGAACCTTCAGTGATTAATAAAGAAATTATTGAAGTTTTAAAGCATGAACAGTTTCAGTAATCCTATCCATATTTTAACTTAGCTGTGAATGAGAATATCCAAGGAATGATTAGGAAATAATGTGACATATTGTTGACAGTGAAATAATTAACATCTCCATTTAAACTATCCATTCAGTTTTAGGTTTTTACTAGACTGTACACTAAATAATCTTGGTGTAAACTAAAATGTAAAATAATGACAGCTTTGCCACAAACACTGAAAAAGAGTGATTTTTTTTCTTTATTTCAGTTCTATTTGAAAATAATTACTTTGAATGAGTTGATGTTTCTGTGCCTTGTCTTTTTACACATAATATTTATTTAAACTCTTCTCCATCTAGTGAGTGGCAGCAAATCTATACATTCCTTCACCTGCTGCAGCTAGTATAATTTTAAACTCCACCATATTACATAGTGAACACAGCTAGAAAATGCTTTGTCACATATAGGATCATCAAAATTCCAATGTGGACTATACATACATACAAGTGCTATGAATTTATAATACATACTTAGTTCTGTTAAAAGATAATGGATTTGTTATAGTATCATTTGAGTGTAAAAAACTGTTCTACTATGATAAATACAGCTTGCTAAAAAAATATATCATGTTATTATACAATATCTTCACAACAAATAGCACAATAACACCCTAGAAGCACAAATAATGATTTAGCAGCTGATTATATAATAAAGCAGCATAGTTTCAAAATAAAAAAAAATCTATGTATCAAACGAATCTCCATTTGAAAATTTCTAAAACACAAACCAGCATCTTCTTCCTCCATATGAAGATTAAGTTTTCTCCAGCTGAACCCCTCCCTTTCACATGCTAACTATGCTTCTGCTCTGCATTTTTCAATTAAAGGAAAGCCATGTTCAACCAACATTATTTTGACCACAGCAGCTATCTCAAATAAAGAGTCTGCTTCATTAATTTTTGTCAAGTTTGAGCAGCTGCAGCCTGATCAGCTCTTCTAATGTTGCATGAAAACACAAAAATAAAATGGATTCAAAAGACACTTAGAAACTGAATACAAAGGATCGTAGGGTCCAGTTCTGTTAAGCGTCTTTATCAATGATCTGGATGAGGGGACTGAGTGTACCCTTAGCAAGTTTGCAAATGACACTGGGATGGGTGCAAGTGTGGATCTGCTTGAAGGAAGGAAGGCTCTGCAGAGGGATCTGGACAGGCTGGATCGATGGGCTGAGACCAACGGGATGAGGTTCAACAAGGTCAAGTCCAGAGCCCTCCATCTGGGTCACAACAACCCCATGCAGCATTATAGGCTTGGGGAGGANGAGGCTGGTGAGGGGGCTGGAGAATAAGCCCTGTGAGGAGTGGCTGAGGGAATCAGGGTTGTTTAGCTTGGAGAAGAGAAGGCTGAGAGGAGACCTCCTCACTGTCTACAACTGCCTGAAAGGAGGTTGTGACGGGGTGGGTGCTGGGCTCTTCTCACAAGTGACAGTGATAGGACGAGAGGAAATGGCCGCAAGCCACACCAGGCAGGTTCAGATCAGACATTAGTTAAAATTCTTCACTGAAAGGCTGGTCAGGTACTGGCGTAGTTGCCCAGGGAGGTAGTTGAGTCACAATCCCTGGAGGTATTCAAAAGATGGGTAAGTGAAGTATTTAAGGATATCATGTAGTAGTGGATTGGCATGGTTGGATTCAATCTCAAAGGTCTTTTGCAACCAAGAGATTCTGTGATTCTATGATTTTAAGTATATTTTCTCATTTTGACATTTCAGGTATAAAAGGGGACTATAAAAGCCACAGCAAAATTAAAAAGATTAGATGAGCCTCCTAGACCTTTGGGACTGTAGTTCAGTCACCATAATGACAAAATAACAACTAAATAAGTGTTACTAAATAAACTCTAAAGGAAAAATACAAAATGAGAACAAACAAACATAGGTTTAGGTACAGGTTGCCCAGCATGCTTTGAGGCTTGTTTGTTTTTCATATTAAGGAATTAGTGTTTGATGATCATAGGTGTAGTATACATGATGAGGAATGCTGAGACCAGTTCCTATTTTTGCTTGAAAAATAATTTAGAACAATTTGTTTGGCTTCTCTGTGTTTCACAAAGAATGCATACTTTCTTTCAAAATTCTCAAATAAAGGGACTAAAAAGGTATGATTAGAAAGAAATTTCTAGTATATTTAAAAAAGTGAGAATCTTTCCTCTGACTCTGAAATTAGCTTGCAGAATCACACGCCACACCACATTTTTTAGCCATTGGAAGATCAGGGGAATGATTTAATGTATTTTAGTTTGCTTTGTTTTTCCTTAAGTGGAATTTCAGTTTCTTTACCTTGCCTAGCAGGTACCTCTTTAGCTGACGTTCAGGAAAGTCAACAGAATGACTTAGATGTGCTAGAGGAGTAATAATAATAATAATAATAAATTTATTACTAGTACTTTTACAATTATTTTAGAGTTTGTCTATATAAGTAAATGCTCAACTTCTTGTATGCTGACCTGTCATATGATGCTGTCCTGAACATAACAATATAAAAGCTGGTATTTAAGCCTAATTTAAATTACAGAATTTTGTTGGATTATTTCAGGGATTAAAAAAAAAAGAAGAAATTAAGTAGTATTTGCTGTATTAAATGAATGCTATTCAGTATAAATAGTCAGTATAGTATTTGCAGGATTAAAAGCCTTTAATAAATATATTAATGGTACATTTATGGCGTCTCTGGTTTAGCATATCGATGGGATTTGCCAAGGATCTGACTCGTAAAAGGCAATAGTTAATGAGTTTATTTCTCCCAGGTGACCAGGGTAGCTTTACTGATCGTCACCCAGCTGCTGAAGCACCGTGATTTACAATTTGGTCAATTAGGTGTAGTTACTATTTCAGCTTGCATTCCGAAGATGCCTTTTAAAGTAACCAGAGACTTAGTGAACACTATTTTTCTAAAAGTTGTCTTCCTAATTCTTACACAGTTTCTGCACAAAGCTTGGTGGCATATCTTTTCCTAGTGCAGATAGACTTATGCAGTTCTACTAACTTAAATGAAGGTGGGGTGTCTTGGACTACACAAGATCCCAGGCTATGGTATATATTTATTGCAAAATGCAGCAATACAGCTAACTCTGAACAAGTTAGTCTGAGTTATATCCGTCACTGGGAACAGTACAGCCACATCAGCATTGCCTTCTGCCCCAACAAACTCATCACGCTGAGATGTAGAACTAATTAGCCTAACAAAGCACATTGCTAATGTGGCCATAGGGACACACACAAGTATCTCTGCAAGGAACTGCAATGTGCCATATTTAAATATCAACTTGTTGAGAACTAGCTCAGGAATCTCTACATGGCACTGTATTGAGAGGTTATAAATATGCCATTATCTTTCTCATTTAAGTTTGCTGGTAGGTGGTAGAAAAAATTACTTCAGTAGAGCTGCACTAGAGATGAATTTGTAAGAATGTGATTTCATGTCATGAAATGACAATGCTTGAAAACATAGTAACTATGATAATTATTCTCTCACATCTCTTATTGATAATCTGGTTTCATGAAATTTAAATCCTTAAGAAAGAAAACAAAAATCTTCATCAGGAACATTAAGCACATTCAACAGAATTTTTCAAAAGAAAACAAGCAAAGTGATCAGATCACTAGAAAATTTGCAGGCACACAGTATATCGTCTTGAAGTTAAATACAAAATAGAGTGGAGGAAAAGACAATCTTAATAGATTTTCTTCAGGCCATTTTCTCTACTATCCTGGCATGGAGCAACATACATATTATAAACAAACAAGCAAAAATATGCTAATAAACTGGCATTTTAAAATAATGAAAGATATTGTGATTTTTTTTCAGAACTATGTTATCAAAAAATGAAATATTTAATGATGTCAGACACAAAAAACTTACTCTTCAAGAAAAAATGCTTAGAGCAAGATACCTCATAATATATGATCTTTTAAATATTTTCATGCTATGAAACTTCCAGTTCTATCCTAGTTATCATATATTCTTGGGTAATGTGAGATGATATGACAATGGTCTCCAACTGTATAAAAATATATTAAGGAACAATCATACACTAGTTATTCTCACCAATCAATGAGAATAGAACAAATGATAATGAGCTCAGAATTCAGCAGAAAATAAGAATAACCTGCTAATTAAATAGAGCATTTTGGAGGTGAGGCTCTAAGTAACATTCTAGAAATCAAGGTTTATCCATTTCTCTAGTCCTTGTCTCATAACAGATTATCAGATATTTTAATAGGTGCAGCACTGGTTCTTCCGTGCTGTGGAGAAAGTAGACTGACTATTTTGGCTCAATTTTGAGACTCAATTAATTTTGTTAAATTCAACCAATGTAATTATATCCCCAAAATATTTCCTCACCAGAAATGATCCATTATGAAACAGCACCTTAAATTCTTCTTTCAGAGACCTACATGCGTTTCCCAGGAAACAGAAATCTGTGTGACTTTCATGGGGGTCCTGCAGCTGCTACTGCTTCTCCTCTAACAATACCCAAGAAAATTTAAAAGTTTCTTTGACTTGAATGCATCTATAAAAACTTTCATTGGCATGCAGATTTAGAATTAAGGCAAAAGTAATAGAGAAGCTGGACTGTTTAAGTTTCAGATGTATCACTGCATTATGAAACTGAAAATTGGACATTAAGCCTCACTTGACCTCCTATTTTGTGATTAAACACAATTTAAATATCTCTTACCATCAAATACTTCCAGCTCATCAAATTGCTTTTCACTTTGAAACATTTCTACAAAAATAGAAATGTTGTATCCTGGTTCGACCTTTATAGTCCAAGAACAGGTTTGAGAGTTGGGGTAGGTGCCTGGGTAACCTGGACTGAGGATCACTCCTGATGATTCTGTACGGATTTCGTTTGCTGGACACTGTGCTAAAAAGGTCATAACAAGAAGAATAAGAAGAATAACAATGAAATAAATTGTTTCCTCTGCCAAGAAAAAAAGTAGTATTGTTTTCCAGAGATAAGTATGCTTCATGTTCAATTTCCAAATGTAAACCCATAAAATCATATTCTAGATAGAAGGAATAACAAAGTTGCCTTTAGCACAAACATAAATGAGTCCACCTTTATAGACCTTGTATTTATGAAACAGGATACTCATTATAGTGAAACAGTCTTCCAGAAATATGTCACAGCCCAAAGGGTTTACACTTAAGGGACTTACACGTGCTGGTGTGACCATTCACACAGATGAAGCAAAAGTCCTGATAAAACTTATTATTTGGAAATGTTGCAGCTGTCTTCTACTTAAAGTCTTAAAACCCCCCACCCATCTATAAGAAACAAGTCTATTACATGAACAGGACACCATATTAGAACTTCCAGGCTCCCCAGATCATTTGAAATCACACATTTTGTGCAGACAAAGGGTTTATTTCAGACACAGAATACTCCAAGTCGTTCAAATATGACCTTCTCAACAACTGCTTCCCCTGTTATTGAAACTCCAGATTCATAACATTTTACAAACAATTTCAGCTGGTATTCATAGGCATTTATGATCTCTGAAGAAGAAGTATACTATGACAAGAAGTATATTATATTAAAACCCTGAAAATTGTATATCCTAAATATTGGTTTTGATTAACCAATTCTTTTGATGGTCACTGGTATTTTTACATTTTGCCTTTCATGCAGGAATGATTTTTTCATATCTATTTGCAGTCAAAGTTTGATACATTTTGTCCAAAGTTTCATTACATATGTGCTCAATAACATATTTGTGTAAGATTCACAAATATATCTTGGCAGAAATGCCTTCCTGGAAACTGTCTGGAACAGTATCAAAGTATACGCATAATTTAAGGATTGTAGGAAAGGCGAAAAACATTTCAACAGAGGAAAAATGAGAGAAAAAAAATGTCACAGAGAAAAACCACACATGACTATCAGTAACAAACATTAAATACTCTATCATTTCCCTTATTTGGGCTTTCATGAACTTGGAGGGGATATTCAGGTTCAGATATAGCCAAAAAAGATTTTCCTATAAGCTTTTGGACTGCTGTAATCTCTTAGGACTTTAATTGTGCTCTCAGAGAAATTAAGCAAATAGGTAGAGAAGAAAATTATGTTTTATAAAATATGTCTGGTCTTTATCTTCTGTTGTATATAGTAAGAAAAATATGAACTCTCTACCAGGAGAAACAAAGAAAACAAAATAGGAATTTTATCAATTAATTCACATTTGGAAGGAAGACACAGGACTGTAACAAGTAGCTCTGGAATGTTTTTTAGTGAACATGTTACATTTAAAATATAACAGCATAGATAGTGAGGATACAACCACTTTTCATTGCCTGCTTTTCCTTGGCATCTTAGAGGTTTATGAAAGTTAACTTGGGTCAAATTACACACAAAACAAAATGTTCACTGATCATTCAGATTTCAGGCCTACAATCCACATCTGGATGTTACACATGTACAATCCAGACAAAACTAAAGCTAAGTGATCTCATAAATGGAAAGTATGATGGTATATTCTTCTGGAAAAGACGATAGCTGGGTTAATCCAAAAGGTTATTATCACAATCTTTCAGCTATGTTCCAACAGGTATAATTGCCAGAGAGATGCCCTCTAAGTATCCTCTTAAGTATATGAAGTTTTCCGAACCTGGGATGGAGGATTTGCAAGTAAGAATAAGATTCAAAATGACAGTTGGAAAAAAATGAGATCAGTTTACATGGTCCACGGAACGCTATCATAAAGTGTTGAGATATTTTTCACTAACTCAAGAAACTTGCCACAAGTATATGAAAGAAATGGAGCTAGGGAAGGAAAGTCACCAATCTAGAGAAGTGAAAATTGCTAGTTTTGTTTCAGGAAAAGGAATGTCATAGAATAAGAAGACAATCACACTTAAGAAAGCATCTCAGAAACCTCTGAAAATGCTTCAGATCAGAATTTGCTACTGTAAGAACGGTCTGTAAAAAGAAAGAAACAAGACTGGGAAATTGCAGGGCAAAAAAAATAAAAGATAAAATCCCCACATGAATTACTTTTTATGCCTTTTTCTTTCACCTGCTTTGCTCTTAGATCATCTATTTTTTCTCGTAAAGGACATCAGAGACAAAATAGGAAGCAAAAACAAGCAAGGAGATAGGTTGTTTGCTAGGTTTGAAAAAATAACAACAAAAATTTTTTTAAAGGTAGATAAAAGTTACCAATAATAGAGAAAGACTGCTGCTAGCTTTCTCTTTCCTCACAGCTGATTCTTAAGAAGGGACCTGAACCTAATTTATTTACCATAGGTGAAAATGTGCCTTTTGCATGTGTTTCCTCCTGCCCTTCTCTCATAATTGAATAGAAGTATGATGTTGCTTTGTATTTAAGAATATTTCTTTGGTGGGTGAATTTTAAAAATCAACAGATTAAAGGTCAGAAAACATCACATCTATGTAACAAAAGAAATGGATCAATGTAGGACTGCTGTAGAAATTCTTTCCTCTATATATTCTATTGTATTCACTACAGGACTTCAAAACTTTACTAACACAACAATTTCCAAAAGAAAGAAGTACTGTTTATGTGAAAAATTCACCTAATACAAAGCAGTGCAAATAGTAACACAAAGTGTGAAAGAGGATGTGGAATATTCTTCTGTGGTACTGAGACAAAAACAGTGTCATGCAAGGCCTCCAGCAGTGTATCCCTAGGGCAGAAAATTCAGGTAAAAATGAAATTCTTATGTCTTTCTAAGCTGTACATAGCTCAGTACTCTTCAGTGCTAGAGCAGAACCAGCCAAATCTTACACAGTAAGCCATAGCTCTAACTCTTCCTATGGCCAAGATTCACTTCCTATGGCTGAGTCATAGGATAAGAGGTAAATTCTAATCTTACCCATTCACAGGAAACATACCACAGGAACTTGCAAGAGGTGCATTTCTGGAGTCGTTCAAGGACATGGGAAGGTAGCTTGTTGCTTTGTAGTCTGGGAGGCTGGCTGCATTGCAATATTCTGAGGCAAATTGGCTATGTTCGCTTTGGCAGCCTCTACTGACTCTCTTTCTCCACCATAATGAATTATTCACCAACTTCCCCCATTGTAGTCTAGCTTCTGATTATATGACTTAATCTGTAGTATGGAAACTAGATGAACATTTTCCAAGATTCTCATGGTCAGACATAAAATCGAGATAATGAGACAGTGAGACTGCTTCACCATGTTCTATATGACAAAAGGGACATCCTATTTCCAATATACCTAATAACTAATATTTATCAATTGAAGAAAAACTCCACAATTCTATATTTCCTTGGTATCATACACACACCAGATGAAAATGAAACACTGCAATTTCAACCTTTTCATTCTATATCAGCTATCACCTTTAGTGTGGTAATTCAAATCAGAATATTTATAAATACAAAGTCATGCAGATGTGTCAGCTGAGGCATACATATTCCACTGTTAATAGTATTTCTTTTATTTGTCAATCTATTGACATATTAACATTATATTCTTCAATTTTATATTTGAAACCTTCTGGACTCTCTTCTATCAGCTAAGTTACAGGATAACTCAACTTCCTACATATTTAGAAGTTTAGGAATTGATGTGTAGTTTACCAGTCAAGAAAATCTGAGCTCTAAAACACAGAATTTGACACTTGAACTTGGAAAAATATTTAATTGTCATTTATTTATATCCCATGAATTTTAGAAGTAGCTATAGTACAACGGTTTGGAATCATAGCAGGAAAAAATATTAAAACGCCCCACCCCACCACCCCACTTTAGGTATAGTAGAGGAATTTCTTTAATTAAGTTTTTAAATAATATTCTTGCACATGTAAATTTCAAAAACATTTGTTAGTTTGCATAAATTCATGCATACAGGCAATGCTTACAGAAAAACAACAGCAAGCAACAAAGATCTTTATGTTCCACAGTCACATGTAATCGAATGCGGTGGGGCAGTATCATAAGAAAAGTAATTCTGCAGGTCAGCATATTACTCTCATTACATTTTAGTTTAGAGAAACATAATACCTAACCTGTCTTTTGTATAGATTTGATTCAGTTGTTTTAGGGAAGGTGTGACTAAGCTTTTTGGTTTAACTCTAATGCTACTTTGAATGTCTCCAACTTTGACTTGTCTTTTTATTAATAATTATTATCCCCACGCTAGGATATCCCCACCTGCCTAATTTAAGCATTTTGAGCAGCCAGATTAGAGAAGTCTACCTTACACTGAATGCCAATTAGCTGGTTTACTAGTACAGCAATTTTTGTGACCGCTACAGGAATATTTCTTGCTGTTGTAATGCTCTTCATGCTTTAATTTGCACGTCTGTGTTTCCTGAACAGCAATTAAAAAAAGGAAAGAAATTTATAGCAAGGGGATATAAGGATAGAATGAAACCAGAGGCTTCAAGTACATGAACAAAAGTCACAAATGGTTGGCTCAATGTTCTGTAGGGTGCCTAGGGCTCTGCACATTAGACAATACCTGCCAAGGGATCATGATACCAAGCATTATGAGAAAGTCTGTCCTGAGACAGACCAGACAGGAAGGGAAAGGGAGATATAAGAAAAGTATAGTGTGGTGAGATAACACTTTCTGTGGAGGTCATTCAGTCAGAATGATGTAGAAACAGTCATTGAGAATAATTTTTATTGCCTGTCAGACACATCATCAAACTTGTGTGTAGTAGCCTAGAACCTGGCATTCTGTCATATAGATATACTTCTTGCCTTCTGCAACATAGAGGCACAGCTCATGAGAATGAGAACTTTTCTAGCATCTTTAAAAAATGTGAAACTGATCTAAATTAGGACAATGTAAACAATTATAATCTACAGATAAAATTCAGAAATATAAGAAAGCAGTCCATTACTTTGAAATACCATATGGAATTTACATAGCAAGTAGGAATTTTTTCAAGTCTATCAGGATTAGATAGTATTGTATAAGTACAGTTCTATTCTGCAACATCTCAAAACCAGAGTAGAATAAGAAAAGGTGTTAACAAGAATTATTAAAGATATGGAATATTTTCTACTGTATAGAATCATACATGTGGTGAATAGAGAATAAATTTTTACTCTTCATTTCCCCAAAAGAACTTGAAGACATGAAATGAAAACAGCAGGTGCCAAATTCAAAGCAGACGAACAGAGAAACATCTTCACATCTTACATAAATAAATTGTGCAACTTCTTGGACAAAACATTTGGATTAAAATAATTTACATCAATTCAAAATAGGATTGAAAAAAATCGATTGAAGAAATAGCCCTACAACTTTCAAATACAATTTCTCTCACTCTATTAAACATTTCTGTCTTAAGAGTGCCTTAGCTACAGTTGGGTAGAGGCCTTAATAAACTGCATGTTTGCAATGATCTTATGTTCTTCACTAGAAAATCATTATTACCCAGTGCCAGAGGTAGAATATTGGGTATATGGTGTGGTATATAGGTTTTCTAGTCTTATCCAGAAATAAGTATTTCTTCCCTTCAGACATTTAGGGTTTCACAGTGTAACTATGAGTAAAAACCATAGAGATGGTAATTAAAAACATAACTTTTAAATTATCTGCCAGTATTGCACTTAATCTAGAAGAAATATTAATAAATATAAGATAGAATTTTATCATAAAATAGGAATTTAATTAAACATTTATCTCCATAGGTAATAATAGATAATAATCCACGTGGATAGACAAAGGTATTGGAGTGGCTGAGATAAGTATAAAAACACAGAATTATACTTTGTGGAAAGGAAAATTAACTTTATTTAAAAATAGAAAAGAAACTGAAGAAAGAAATTCAGCTATATCTGAAGTTATATAAACACCTCTTGTATGTTTGTTCAAAATAACTGTGCCAGATTCTTTACTCTAATGCTTCCAGTGCCATTGTCTTCTGTCTCTGAATAACTCCAATGACTTTTTTTTTAAGTTGTTTGCAGATTATTTCATTTTAGGTCCTTCCTATAACCAAATGTTCTACTATATTCATATTATAAGAATACAAGACTGAAGGACAGCAACAGGTGGTAATCTACTCGACTGGAACTGTGATGGTTAATTGTTTTCATGGAAAAAATGTGTAGTAAAGGACTAAGAATTATTAGGAATAATTTATAAATTAGTAAAATTCTAGTAACTTTAATATAGATGGCATTTTGAAAAAAAATAAATTACAAGTACAGGAAAAGGAAGAAAATTACAAAATCTAGGAAGTCTGTGAGGGAAGTACAAAGCTGCTCCTATTCATCTACAATGTCTCAACCAACTGCAAAGAAACAAGTGTTGTTACTGTCGGAGAAAGCAACTAGTGTCCACAGCATCTGCAAGAATCATTGGAAATAAACTACTCCTCTGTGCTTAAAAAATGTCTCATCGTTATAAGAAACTCCTAATATCTCTAGTTTTTACAATTGTTCGATTTCTTTCATACTTTAATTTTTCATTTACACTTTAATTGACGAAGTCAAGAGTTAAGTCACTGCTGTTGCTGTCAAATTAAAATTGAAAGCTGGAGTTCAATCACAATCACTTTAAATCACAATCACCTTATTAAAATACACTAATTGGGAAAAAAATTCCAACAAAAGTCAATAGATATTGAGTTATCTGATCAAGAAATAATAAAATAGTTAAAGCCACTTGTCTTTTGACTCTAAAGAATTGAACATCTACGCAAAAATTTTAGGGACCAATATGATAACACATATGATGCACTTCTTAGGTATTGTAGAAATTAATAGAAAGTTTATTTAAACATTAATGAAAATACAGTGCCCAAAACTTTGATGCTTAGTGTACAGAAAAATAAAATAGGATACATACTAATTATTTGCAAACCATACAACTATGTATTTACCTTCACAAGATGGAGAGGAACCTTCAAATTGCAACTGTGCATTCAATTTGCAGGTTAACAAATCTTGTCCAACAAGGGTGAAACCAGGATGGCACTTGTACTTTGCAAAATCTCCTGAAAAGTTATTGACAAAAAAATCCCATTAAAATAGAAGTATACCAGAAACTCAATTGGAAGATGAAATATAGAATAGTTTAGTTTAATTAGAATTCAAGTGAAAATATGAAAGAAAAGGAGATAGTATTTTTTCACCTATTTCAAAGTCATCATCTTCTGTAAACAAATCTGCATGTGGAACTGTAGGTGGAGGTTGGCATTTCTTCAGCTGATAAGCTGCAAATTTAAGTGAAAAAAAAAATTAAATACTGGCATATTAATTATTTTACCAAAAAAAAAATTTCTATTTGCACTTCCTAAATTACTAAAGTTGCACTAAACCTCATGATCTCTCAGTTACAACATTTTTTTGAGTTAAAGGTCACAACATAACATATTATTTTAAAAAAGTGTTATTTATCAGTATAGATAGTACACTATACCACCTAGATAGTTATAGATCAATTGCAGGACTGGATATAGTTGTGATGATTATAAGGAGAGTTTTGCAGCTACAAGCTGCCGTTTCATGTGACTGTCTTTGCGTTATGTGATAGGGCTAATGATTATAAATCGCAGATTACCTAATTTCCTGGAAAATCTATAATTGCCTGTCACATACGTGCCATGTCATACTCATTCATAATTTCAGTATACTTGGAGTTGATCTTTTTCAGGACACAGTTTTATATATTTACTTTAAGAAGAAACAGTAGCACTAGTAATAGTAGTAATAGTAATAATACTGGTAACATTATTATTATTATTGTTATTATTATTGTTATTCAAGGACTTTGTCAAGTACATGACTAGCAAAAAGAAGACCTGTGTAATATGGGCCTGCTGTTTAATGACGTGGCTGCCCTGGTAACAGAGGATACAGAGAAGGCAGAGTTATGGAATGCCTTCTTTGCCTCACTCTTTACTGCTATGGCCCACCCTCGTGAATCCTAGACCCTGGAGGAAAGAAAGGAAGTCTGGAGAAGGGAAGATTTTCCTGTGGCTGAGGAGGGTCAGGTTAGAGATCATTTAAGCAAACTGGATACTCACAAATCCATGGGCCTTGATAAGATGTACCGAGTGCTGAGAAAGACTCAGCAGATGTCTAGCAGTGTTCCCCAGGGGTCATTGCCTGGCCCAGTCTTATTCAATGTATTCATCAATGACATGGATGAGGGAACAGAGTGTCCTCAGCCAATTCGCTGATACAGCAGATGTCATTGCTAAACCACTCTCTATTATCTTAACAGATCATGGAGAACAGGAGTGATACTTGACACCCCAGGTTCCAGACAGGGCAAGCAGGAGGACCCAGGAAACTACCAGACAGTCAGCCTTGCCTCCAGCCCTAGAAAGGTGATGGAACACCTCATTCCGTATGTCATATCCAAGTACGTGGAGGAAAAGGCTATCTGGAGTGGTCTACATGGGGTTTCGGAAGGGGAATAGCCTTCCATTATGGAGTAGCCTTCTATTATGGAATGACTAGCTGGGCTGAGGAGGGGAGAGTGGTGGATGTTGCCTACATTGACTTCAGCAAGGCTTCAGACACTATCTCAACATCCTCATAGGTAAGCTTAAGAAGTGTGGGTTAGAAAAGTGGACAGTGAGGTGGACTGAGAACTGGCTGGACAGAAGAGCTCAGAGCATTGTGATCAGCAGCGCAGAGTCTAGTTGGAAGCCTGTAGCTAGCAGTGTTCCCCAGGGGTCATTGCCTGGCCCAGTCTTATTCAATGTATTCATCAATGACATGGATGAGGGAACAGAGTGTCCTCAGCCAATTCGCTGATAAAGAACTGGGAGGAGTGGCTGATACACCAGAAGGCTGTGCTGCCATTCCTCAACATCTGGACTGGCTGGAGAGTTGGACGGCAAGAACCTAATGAAGGTTTAGGGGCCTGCGCAAGTACAAGTTAAAAGCGGACTTANGAAAGGTGATGGAACACCTCATTCCGTATGTCATATCCAAGTACGTGGAGGAAAAGGCTATCTGGAGTGGTCTACATGGGGTTTCGGAAGGGGAATAGCCTTCCATTATGGAGTAGCCTTCTATTATGGAATGACTAGCTGGGCTGAGGAGGGGAGAGTGGTGGATGTTGCCTACATTGACTTCAGCAAGGCTTCAGACACTATCTCAACATCCTCATAGGTAAGCTTAAGAAGTGTGGGTTAGAAAAGTGGACAGTGAGGTGGACTGAGAACTGGCTGGACAGAAGAGCTCAGAGCATTGTGATCAGCAGCGCAGAGTCTAGTTGGAAGCCTGTAGCTAGCAGTGTTCCCCAGGGGTCATTGCCTGGCCCAGTCTTATTCAATGTATTCATCAATGACATGGNGGAGGTTGGCATTTCTTCAGCTGATAAGCTGCAAATTTAAGTGAAAAAAAATTAAATACTGGTGTATTAATTATTTTACCAAAAAAAAATTTCTATTTGCACTTCCTAAATTACTAAAGTTGCACTAAACCTCATGATCTCTCAGTTACAACATTTTTTTGAGTTAAAGGTCACAACATAACATATTATTTTAAAAAAGTGTTATTTATCAGTATAGATAGTACACTATACCACCTAGATAGTTATAGATCAATTGCAGGACTGGATATAGTTGTGATGATTATAAGGAGAGTTTTGCAGCTACAAGCTGCCGTTTCATGTGACTGTCTTTGCGTTATGTGATAGGGCTAATGATTATAAATCGCAGATTACCTAATTTCCTGGAAAATCTATAATTGCCTGTCACATACGTGCCATGTCATACTCATTCATAATTTCAGTATACTTGGAGTTGATCTTTTTCAGGACACAGTTTTATATATTTACTTTAAGAAGAAACAGTAGCACTAGTAATAGTAGTAATAGTAATAATACTGGTAACATTATTATTATTATTGTTATTATTATTGTTATTCAAGGACTTTGTCAAGTACATGACTAGCAAAAAGAAGACTTGTGTAATATGGGCCTGCTGTTTAATGACGTGGCTGCCCTGGTAACAGAGGATACAGAGAAGGCAGAGTTATGGAATGCCTTCTTTGCCTCACTCTTTACTGCTATGGCCCACCCTCGTGAATCCTAGACCCTGGAGGAAAGAAAGGAAGTCTGGAGAAGGGAAGATTTTCCTGTGGCTGAGGAGGGTCAGGTTAGAGATCATTTAAGCAAACTGGATACTCACAAATCCATGGGCCTTGATAAGATGTACCGAGTGCTGAGAAAGACTCAGCAGATGTCATTGCTAAACCACTCTCTATTATCTTAACAGATCATGGAGAACAGGAGTGATACTTGACACCCCAGGTTCCAGACAGGGCAAGCAGGAGGACCCAGGAAACTACCAGACAGTCAGCCTTGCCTCCAGCCCTAGAAAGGTGATGGAACACCTCATTCCGTATGTCATATCCAAGTACGTGGAGGAAAAGGCTATCTGGAGTGGTCTACATGGGGTTTCGGAAGGGGAATAGCCTTCCATTATGGAGTAGCCTTCTATTATGGAATGACTAGCTGGGCTGAGGAGGGGAGAGTGGTGGATGTTGCCTACATTGACTTCAGCAAGGCTTCAGACACTATCTCAACATCCTCATAGGTAAGCTTAAGAAGTGTGGGTTAGAAAAGTGGACAGTGAGGTGGACTGAGAACTGGCTGGACAGAAGAGCTCAGAGCATTGTGATCAGCAGCGCAGAGTCTAGTTGGAAGCCTGTAGCTAGCAGTGTTCCCCAGGGGTCATTGCCTGGCCCAGTCTTATTCAATGTATTCATCAATGACATGGATGAGGGAACAGAGTGTCCTCAGCCAATTCGCTGATACAGAACTGGGAGGAGTGGCTGATACACCAGAAGGCTGTGCTGCCATTCCTCAACATCTGGACTGGCTGGAGAGTTGGACGGCAAGAACCTAATGAAGGTTTAGGGGCCTGCGCAAGTACAAGTTAAAAGCGGACTTACTGGAAAGCAACTCTGCAGAGAAGGAGCTGGAAGTCCTGGTGGACCACCTGTTAACCATGAGCCAGCAATGTTCCCTCATCGTCAAGAAGGATAATAGAATCCTGGGGTGCATTAAGAAGAAAAATGTGGCTAGCAGGTTTGGGGAGATGATGCTCCCTCTCTACTCTTGCCCTAGCGAGCCTCATCTGGAGAAATTGTTGTGTTCTGGGCTCCTCATTTCAAGACAGATGAGGAACTATCAGAGAGAGTCCAGTGGAGGGCCGTGAAAATGATTAGGGAACTGGATGATATCTCCTGTGAGGAAAGGTTCAGAGATGCAAATCTGCTTAGCCTGGAGAAGAGAAGACTGAGAGGCGCTCTTATCAATGCTTATGAATTTCTAAAGGGCCAGTGTCAAGAGGATGGGGCTGGATTCTTTTCAAGAGACACTGTGAAAGGGCAAGGGGCAACAGGCACAAACTGGAGCACAGAAAGCTCCATCTGAACATGAGGAAAAATGTCTTTACTGCGAGGGTGACAGAACACTGGAATAGGCTGCTCAGGAAGATTGTGTAATCTCCTTCTCTGAGGATATTTAAAACCTGCCTGGGCATGATCCTGTGTAACCCGCTCTAGGTGATCCTTCTTTAGCAGGAGTGTTGGACTAGATGATCTCCAGAGATCCCTTCCAATCCCTACCATTCTGATTCAGGGAACAGTATAATTTTATGTTACACAAAAATAGAAAACACTATGCCTTTAAAAAAAAAAAAAATCTGTTCTCTACTTTTCAAATCTTTTTCAACAAATTGTGAGCAATCTCATAAGGAAGGTACAATAACTGATGTTTCTAAAATGGAGTAGAATGTTTACAGCAGCCAAGAAAGCCCTTTCCAGAAAAAAAATACAAACCAGAGACTTAATATAGTGTGGTCAGAGTGCACACCTTCTCCTCTTCAGGGAAGAATCACAGTCAAGAATACAAATTCTCCTGGTAACTTGATAGTCTTACCCACCTTACATTTTTGAGAAGTTAAAGAAACACAAAATATTAGGAATTAGCCCTTATCTTCCACCTAAGTTTTTATAATGCATCACTGTAAAGTAATTGTGCAAGGAGAAAAGGAAAACCAAACAATGAAGAGTTTTACAACCTTGGACAGTGTAAATTTTTCATCCATCGAGAGCTTGCAGGGAGGAGAAAGCTTATGTTTTGCTTTTTAGTTACATTTTTGCATGGTGTTTGATATATACATATACAAAACCATATATGTAATTATTTTTATATATAACTAATAACACCAATTTTTGGGGGAGAATATCTGAGAAAAACAGCTTTGCAACCTGCTTAGATACTTGTAACAGAAAGAATCTAAGACATAGGCACTATGCAGGTTTCCAGTAAAGGTTTTCAGGAACTGAAAATTGTACTTATATGCATTTCCAGTGAGGCCCTTCACTTTCCTGAGCTAAATGGCCTATCTCCTAGAGTTTGTGGGGTCAAAAGATGAAAATTATCCCTTAAAAAGCCCAGTTTGCAGGCTTTTCTCAGCAGTGGCCTATGTCAATCATTTAAATTCAATTAAAATCATGGACACTGTTCACATTGTAAACTATTTTCACCCATGGGGCATTAATATTACCATGCAAAATAAACAAATAGTGCAGAAAAGCAGATTTTTTTTTTTTTTATAGACTGATGTACTACATACTGTGATAGTGTATGGAGTGTGTATCTTGCCTTATTTTATCACCTTAATCACCAACCTTGAAATAGTGACTATATGCTTATGAACCTTCAGCTTAAGGCTGAAAAAAGCTCTCACTGATCATTCCCTGCAGTCTACTTCTTCTTATGCGGGAGCAGTAAGTTCCCTGCATGGTGACTAAAGCCAGGTACTTTAGGTTTTGCTTCTCAGGTACATGCTTTAGGTACTTTCTGTGACTTTTCTTCCTGTCTTTGCAAACAAATTTACCCAGTCTTTTTGAATTACAAACCAGAAGGCTAACAACCTCCCAATTAATACATAAAGTTTGGGTGCTTTAATCAAGACTAGATCTAGAAATGGAATTCAGCATTTCAGTTCTGAGTTAGATGTCTAATGTACACATCCCGTAGCCCTGACTAACTTTGAACAAAGTATTTTGCCGGATATCAGGCTTAAAGCTGTTGTTCAACCCTCCCACACCATCCCATCAACCTTTCTGACCATGAGCCCAAGGATTAGTCAAATGGTGAAGAATTTTGTATCAGAAGGTTAAGATAAACTAACTAATAATTGGGCCAAAACATTTTTTTTTTTTTAAAAAAAAGTAAAAGCTCAATATTACAAATCAGAAAGTTTAGAAATATTTTGAAAAATTATTGATTGATTTTGGTAATTAGATGTTAATAATATAAAGCAAACTGACCATGAAAATTGAGGACAAAGAATCCTCCCGTTGAAAAATCACTGTGAAATTTGAGGAGGACTTGATTGGTGGAACTGTAAGCTGTTTCCAGAGCTGTGTTTCCACTGAAAACTCCCAGCTGAGGCGAATTAAGGTCAGGACCATCCCTATGAAGGGAAATGTAAATAATCAGCTAAAGAAATACTGTACTTAACATTTTAACTGCCATTCTCTTTTTGGTGGAGATCAGATTAATTTTTTTGTAAAAAACATGATTTTCCTAATGATTCAAAATTAGTTTTTTTCCTTTTTATTTCCAGCAACACAAAATACTCTTTCTAACTTAAAAATCTAATATTTTGTGAATGATCAGGAGTACTTTACAATAGCTTTTCTATTTCCAATTAGTTTATTGACTGACTGAAGTTCCTGTCAATTATTACCATGTAAATATCATCTGAAAAAAAAAAAAAATAAATCTAGAAAGCTCCTATAATCTTGTTGTATTTCTAACATTTTTGACCCAGATGTTACAAGCCCTTACTCATTACATCCAGGTGTGTGGAAGCTGCAAGTTGCTCTTTGCATTTAGATTCATTCCAAAGACTCAGAGATGTCCGAGAAGGGTTGGGTGAGGGAGGAGTGGAGTTGGGGATGGAAATAAAAATGGAAAAAAAAAGTTTTGTGCTTCTGAACAGTGGGATAGACACTTCAAGATAAATGTACTCTAGTAATGTCACACTGCATTCACTTCAGTACCATCAGGTAGAACATTCAGACCTGAACAGGCAGAATAAATAAACTCAAACCTTCCTGCTTTTATCACCGAAGAGGTTATTTTAGCTCTGCGAAACTGATTTCTGGTATTTTTGTATACTAAATTTAATGATTATAAACTGAAGCTTTTGTGATATGTATTATACAAGGCTGGAGATTATCTTGAAGCTCTTTGGAAGCTGTTAGCTTTTGACTTTTTACTGTTTTTAAATCAGAGGGAAATTTATTAATCTCAGTTGTATTATTAAAGTCAGACATTAACTAATTTTTTGTCTTCCTCAAACCCATCATGATAATCCCTTCATAAAAATGAAAAATCAGTATATGGACAAACTCTGCTTCAAGTTTTAAAAGAAGGTTTGTCACATATATAAATGACACAGACAAGTTCTATTTTTTTAAAATGTAATTAAAATTATTTTTCTCTTGTAGAGTTTTTCAGGATTATACAGGCTTCAAATTTCTGCTCTGGTATTATTAACAATAAGAAAAAATGACTGTTAGGTTACTTGGCATAAAAATATATTTTCTTCTATCTGCTGCCTTGAAAGCAAGACTGAAAGTAATTAATATTGAATATGGCTTGAAAATTTACTTAGGTTTTCATTTTAAATGCTTCATTCTCAGAGAGGAAAAAAGGAGAAAAAAAAGCTTTGATATTAAGATTTGACTTTTTTTACAGAAGTGGATGACATATAGACGAATGACTTAAAATTACACTAAACAGCTGCCTCACAGCAAATTCAGGAGCTATCCATCGTTGATACTTCAGAAAATTAGTCTAAAGAAAGCATGCTTGTAATTCACAGGCAATTGGGAACTGAGGGAAATAAGCTGTAAAACAGTTGGTTTAAAATCTTTATTGAAAGAACGTAACAGACAAGAAAATCAGCACATATTTCAACCAAACAATATAAAGCTGACATAATTTTAGGACTTAATTGCTTAGGCAGAAAGAGAAGGCATTGATAGAATTAGATCTTTACCAGTGAAGAGTTTTGGTTTTTGGGGTTTTTTTGTTTGGTTTTTTATTTGTTTGTTGGGTTTTTTTACAATTATTTAACATGACAGATGCGTTTCAGTCTTGGATTATGCATGTAAGAGAGGAAGACAAATGGCAGTTCACAAACAGTTATGCATCTCTATAAACTGATTTGATTTCCCCCTGCATTGTATTGCTGTCTGGAAAAAAACCCCTAGCCTTGACAGCAATAGGAACAGAATGGCTGGGAGATGGGATCAGCTGACTCACACAGGAGTAAGATACATCCTATATTCTGTGCACTGTCCTTTCGCTGAACTGCCTGTAGCGTATATGAGAGAAAAGTCACTTTGCACATTATATGGGGTAAGGACCAGTGTTAGCCATAGACAAAAAGTGTGTAACAACTTCAGCATCATCTATGCCTGCTCTTCAATGCAGTAAATTCTTCTGGAAGAATTTAGGTAGCCTTGAGACCTCTTCCTCCAGGTGAGGATACAAAGCTGAGATGGGTTTGGGGGTAAGAAATACAAGTTCAGAGAAGTGGAGCACAAAATATGAAGCTTCAAGACATTGAAGTACAACAGCTGAAATCCAGGGTTAAGGAATATAGAGAATCTATCAACTTTTTATCAACCATGTCAAGATATTCAGAAAATTTAATACAATTTTTATTAATGTCTATATTAGTTAATGCCTAAAGAAATCAAAAAGCTTCACCACAACTAACATGTATTTTACCATATCTTCGCGGAAAATACAATTCATCATAATGCAGGTTATTACATCACTTCAACTTCACATAGCCTCACTCAGAAAACAGAGAGCTCAAAGAAGATCTGATCGATAACTGTGTTTGAGTTTGAGAGTACTTTTGGAACAATAAAGATAATATAAGATAAATAAAGATAAAAAAATAGAACTTGTTTTATGCTGTTTTCCAGCACATATGACAACCTAAAAAGCCATACTGAGAAAAAGGTGTAGCTTGAGACAGTAAGATTTGATAAATCAGTCAGAAAAAAATCAATTTTGTTTTGCAAAATTGCTTACCAAACTGCAATGTAGTCATTCACAGGTTCAGTTTGGAGTAAGGTAAAGTTGATATAAATCCCATGGCCTGGAGGTACAATAATTAACCAAGTACAATCCTTGGAATTTGGGTATTCATCTGGAAATCCTGGAGAATAAACTGTACCATTCTGAGCAGTTACATTATACCCACAAGGAGCTGAAAAGAAAACAAATTAAAAATAGTAGGAGAAGCATCCTTTTTTCATCTTACAAATGGAATATTAAAAGGCTCCTAAACACTAAAAGCTTGACAGGTCAAGACAATTTAGGTCTTAATGACAGCATTTTTCCTTGGTTGGTTTCTTCTCAGAGACAGAAAGTATTGATATTTTCAAGAAATAATTTATCCTGATGTCTTTAAGATTATTTCTTAAAATCCATCCAAATCTACTGAGAATATTGGTTTTACACAGAACTCTTGAAACTAACTTAGCACACATTTAAAAATAGGCATCTTGTCTTTGCATTCAAAATTAAGAAACAAATAAACAAGCAAACAAGACTTGCATGTTTCCTTACAACTGAACCCTAAGTGAACTGGAACAAAATTCAGAAAAAAAAAAAAAAGACTGATTCTTCTTTCGCTACCAAAAATACCATTACACTTTATCTCCAACAGTCTTTTTGTACGTTTAATCCTACTTCAGTTGCAGTTTGTATGCTGGCTATTCTTGTGACAAGTAGAATTAAGACAGAGACACAAATTAGCACACATTTGCTGAATGAGATCTGTAGGCAAATCAGTGCCATGAAAAGGCAGTTGATTTAATTCAAGGGTAGCAATATGCAATAAAGTGCTCTATTTGAATCTCAGTTTGGGGGAATTGACTGATTATGGATGCAAGTATGGATCTGAGTAGACATACAACTCATGAGAGTGAGACTTCAGCCTCATCTGTAGGCTCTTATCTAGCCCTGGAAATTTTCTTATTAGCCCTTACCCTAAAACTAATGTTATCATTATCAGGGTTCCTATGACTCTCATGCAGACACCCTTAATTTCCTATTTACCTTTCAAGAAATGGTGGAAAAGGATAAGATAGGATTGATAAAGCAAAAGGAAAAAGAAAAAAGGAAAGAGGAAAAGGAAGAAAGACTGTGAAATGCAGAAGGATGTTTAAAGCTTCTCTACTATTGGGGTAGAAGGATCTTCTGGCTAGTTGATGATTAGCACTTTTTGGAGAAATCTTTTTAATAAACACTGAGTTTATAGGATAAGTTAAGGAGGCTTTAACCACTTCATTTTCTTCATCCACGTCAGTACAAGCTCGTATGCAGCACAACCCATTGAATCTCCCCATCTTAGAACAGACAGGCAACCACTCCTGACCCACACACCTTTAGTGCCCAACAAAGGAAACAAGCTAAGGAAAAGCTAAGGATAATGTAGGATTCACATGCAAGGGAACCAAGACAAATGTATATTCTGAATTGTAGGCATGTTGGTAACAGAGAACACAGGAATGACTTCTTCGAGTCAAGAAATTAGGGTAAAACTACTGTATTAAAACTATCTGGATGGGGAGACAGAGAAGGAAGAGCCGACTTCATCTTCATGTCATTACAAACTTAAAATTATTTTCTCTTCCTGCATCTTAATTGGAACAGAAAAAATATTTCTTTACTCTCATTTTAACCAAAATAAACAGAGAAAATGCTAGTTTTTACTATAAAAATCTGAACTACTTCCAATATGTAGACCTCATGTGTCTTCAATGTTCTTCTAGGAAATATGTTTCTCTAGCAAAAATGAATAAAAAACAAAAAAAGATAAAAGACTCCTATACTCTTTGGTGCTGCATCTACACCCCTACTCAGGAGTATTATATATTATTCTCAAGGGTTTTTACAACTCAGGTCTTCGTGTTGTGTTAGACCAGAAAAAAACATCATACTCTCACAATACTAAATAGCTGGTTTTAACCAGCATCACGCCATGGGAAATCGAGTGACGTTCACACATGCAAAGTGAACACATTTAATCAGGCATTTAATCTCCTTTAGGGTTAAAACATACATCTAAATATAAAGTGATTTTATTTTTTCCTATAAAATTTAATGGAAAGTAATAAAATAATTATTTAATATTTTTTAAAAGGATTGATTTTTTTAAAAATATGTAATTCATTTCAGACGTTCATTCTTTAGCTGATAACTTTCATTCAAAGCTTGCTTAGTGAGAAAAGAGGGACAATGGGTCACTGCAGATAAATCACCACAAAACTGCTCTGGGAGAAATAAAAATCAGGTTAAGGGGCCTAACTCAAGAAAGGAAGAAGTATACAATCTACATAAAAATAAAAGTGTTTATCTTCAAAATCAGGGGCCTAGGTTTCTAAAAATTCTAGAAACACTGAAGTGTTACAGATTCTGCTTAACAGTACCTGAATATAAAATGTCACAGCCTTTGGAAAGGTCCTGCTGAAGCGTTAATGCTACAGTTCTGTTGCTTTAATTTAGGAAAAAAAATTAATTTCTCCAGATGTTCCAAAACCAGAGAAATCCCACACAGCTTATATTTGGTTAGGAAAAGTTAAAGCAGCTTATCAAAACAAAGGAAAGCCTTTAATTTCATGACATAAAAAATACAGAACTTATTGCAGGTCAGCAAAAAGAAACAGAATGACTTGTATTACAGTTTCCGTTTCTTATCAAGTAAGGAGGCTAGAAGGCCATCTCTCAAAGGTCATAATCGTTACTTTTCTTATTAATCTTCTCAATTTAACTTTAATTTATACTCTTTATTTTTCTCATTTTTCACTACAAAAAGAATCCAAAAAATATATGCTGTAAGAGACCAACATTTTAGTGCAAACACTCTATGTTTATCTTGAGATATCAGGGGGATTAGCCTAAATGCCAGCAGTTTAATAATAAAAAATAGCAATGAAAAGAATGAAATATAGCTAGAAGAATCTCTAATACTAACACTACAGAAATTTTCAAAGAAGTACTACAAAATATAGTGAGTGTGAAAACACAAAATTAATTACTTTTCAATTAAAAATTAAGCAATTAAAATATTTTTCCATGTATTACATGAATAGTCACATGAAGCTACAAATCACATTCCATGTAAGGCCCTACGCACCTAGAACATGGAACACATGAACAGGCTGCTCAGGAAAGTGGTCGAGTCATCATTCCATGAGGTATTTAAAAGATATGTAGATGTGGTCCTAAGTGGCATGGTTTAGTGGTGGACTTGGCAATGTTAGGTTTACTGTTAGACTCGTTGATCTTAAAGATCCACCCTAACTGATTCTATAATTCTACAATTCTATTTAAGTGCAAAATTGAAATCTCCAGTCCTATCATTCAAGCTGATTGCAAGTGTGGATCTGCTGGAAGGAAGGGAGGCTCTGCAGAGGGATCTGGACAGGCTGGATCGATGGGCTGAGACCAACGGGATGAGGTTCAACAAGGTCAAGTCCAGAGCCCTCCATCTGGGTCACAACAACCCCATGCAGCGTCACAGGCTTGGGGAGGAGTGGCTGGAGAGCTGTCTGGCAGAGAAGGACCTGGGGGTGTTGGTTGACAGTGGCTAAACATGAGCCAGCAGTGTGCCCAGGTGGCCAAGAGGGCCAATGGCATCTTGGCCTGTATCAGACACAGCGTGGCCAGCAGGAGCAGGGAGGTGATTGTGCCCCTGTGCTCAGAGCTGGCGAGGCCACACTTCGAGTGCGGCCTCATCACTGTCTACAACTCATCACTGTCTACAACTGCCTGAAAGGAGGTTGTGACGGGGTGGGTGCTGGGCTCTTCTCACAAGTGACAAGAGATAGAATGAGACGGAATAGCCTCAAGTTGTGCCAGGAGAGGTTTACACTGCACATTAGAAAGAATGCCTTTACTGAAAAAGTGGTCAGGCATTGGAACAGGCTGCCCAGGGAGGTGGTGGAGTCACCATCAGTGGAGGTGTTTAAAAAATGGGTAGATGAGTTCCTTAGGGACACGGTTTATTAGGGGGACAGGCATGGTTGGACTTGATGATCTCAGAGGTCTCTTTCAGCCTTAGGATTCTATTATTCTCTGAAATCTTCATAGATAAAACTAATTTTAAAATTTATTTCTCCCTTGCAAGACCTTTGCATTCCAAGAAACAAATGCTTCTAACTTCTTTTAAATATTTACTTTACTAGATTTCTGAGTAATTAATGGTAATTTGCATGAACTTTAATGGAACTTATTTTTATGGATTTTTGTAACATTGGAATTAAATGACAACATAAGGAAATAAAACAAACATCCCTTCCGAAGTACATACACAAAACACATGCTCGTTCTGCAGAGCAACACAGTTAAGCTGCTAGGAGAATACCTGCCTCAGAAATAACAAGAAAAATAATTCAAAATTATTATTCAGAGTACCGCAATCCTCCTTTAGGAATCAAGGAATTGCAGTGCTGAAGCAAACTTTCAGTCCATCTAGTGCAGATTTTGCCTCTGACAATATTCAATCCTCTTTATCTAATAAGAAGGCATAGAAGAATCTAAAGTGGCAAACACTATGTTAACTCATCCACTGGAGAATTTCTTCCTAGCCTCTAGCAGTCTGTCCTGAAGTAGAATGACTGACCCTATTGTCACAGTTTTTTCCTGGCTTATACCAGTTAGATATTCCTTAATTTCCTTGCAGCCTTTTCTGGTTTGACTAACTAAACAATTATTGGGTGCTCTGTGTAAAGAGGCATCTGTCCCATCTTTCAAAATTATTGTTAAATACACTGTATTTATGTTCTACGTGGAAAACCTGTAGCACCATTAACCTCTTGTTATGATGGAAATAATTTATTTCAATCTATTTTATAACTTCGTAGATAGTTGCTTATCTATGATGTCATTTCGGTTCTGCAAAATGACTATCCAGTTTCATTATAACAACCTACAAAAGACTTTGTCAAGGTCTCTGAATGTCTAAAATATTATCAGATTTTTTTTTGTGCAGTTATGCTTCCTATATGAATTCCAAGTAAAAAGTTTACAATAGAAATATTGTCTGTCACACAATACACTGCCCTCTGTCCTCAAATCAGAAAAAAACAAAGAAAAAAGAATCACATGGAGCTTAAGGTAATTTCTCATATTATCATGAATACTCATGGTCAATGCAACTGACAGATATTAAAAGGATTGCTGAGGAACATGATCCATAAAATATACATGATTTACACAAGCACATACTGTTGTGACTTCAGCTGCTTACATTACAGATTAGGATAAAGATGTAGTTCTTTGGCAAAAGCTGAATTACGTACACACACACACAAACAAGTAAACACAAATGCAGAAAGGAATGTGAATTCTGAAGCAAAGCTACTACCAGAAAGCTACCTTCACATCTGGGGAAATGATAGTTCCAATTCCTGTTGATTCCATGCTGGCATGTGAGAACAGGTTGACCTCTCAAAACATATCCAGGATAGCATTCAAATGATACTGATTGACCCACGCTGTAATCTGAGTTGACTATATAGCCATTCAAAAAAGGAGGAGGGTCAGGGCAGTTCTGTAACTCGTAAGCTGGAAGAGAACAGAACCTTTTATTGCCTAGTCAGCTCTTAAGACAAGATGTAAACATCAATACAAATTCTGTAATGCATTCTGTAACAGGTAAACACTGGAGCCACAAACTCTAGTTATAGAGTGATTAACACATAACAAGCAATAAATCATCCATTGGGAGATCCAGATCTTGACAATGGAATGAAAAAATTAGCTCTAGAGATAAAGCATAGGAAAGACCAAAAACCGTGAATAGAAAGAATTGCCATCTCTATTAGAAATTTGGAGAGGAAAATCAAAGAAATCTTAGGTGCAGGGCATGGAGACAGATTATTTTGTTTCCGTAGTTCACGTTAAATCTTCAGATTAGAGTATTATATAAATTATATTTTTGATTTTAAATATATTTCTAGGCTCAGACTTAGTGCCTAAGATCTGATCAATAATAGTTTTGTAAAAGTATAGCTTTTTTTTAACAAAGATACATAGAACTAATTTATTTAATAAGATGAATATACGTGGTATGTCATTAAGTAATGTAATTGCATGAGTATGTCAAGCATTTTCATAAACTTCATAATAATTTTAATTTATTATGTTAAGTCTGAAATAAAACCAGTCTTACTCTGAATGCAGCAACATCGAATCCAAAAGGTGCACACAGTAATACTAATAATTTAATTGACTGATTTTAACAGGTGGTCACTCTTCTGCTAAAATTCGCAAGCTTAAAAACTATTCGCAGAATTTTTAAAATATCTTTTTTTCTATCTCAATACATGAAAAATACTTCAGTTCATATTTTCACATTTAAAGACTATAGTTAGTATTCTATTAAAGTATAACAAAGTTGTTCATTCTTTAAAATTTTATGAAATAACATATTTTCATAACCCATTGGATATATATAAATATTTGAAATATATATTGATATATATCCAATATATGAAACCACACCAAAAAAATCTAAGAAAAAAAAATGAAAACAATTACTGAACAACTAAATGATGGAGCTTTCATTAATAACATTTACTAAGATATAAAGATAGTCTAAAACCTCTTGTTTCTATATTGAAAATATATGTCCTTTGAATATTTAAATGATAAATAGTTCCACAGGAAGAAAAAAAGACAGATTTATAAAAATGTTATATAGAATCACTTAGAAACAACTTTGCATAATGAGACAGCAAGTAACTGCAGCTTAAGAAATCGTTATTGAGAAGATGAATGCCATTTTTCTCTAAACATTTCATTTACAGCTACAAAATTCTTCTGTCAGAAGATAAGGAAGTTCAATGATTGTGCTTTATGCTAAGTCAAAAAAACACTGAGAGGTGAAGAACATATTCTTGTACCAACTATTATGTTATTTTTTCAAAGCCAATCATTATAATATGGGCATGTTTTTCCTAGCAGTATATACTTATTATTATCAATTAGATTATTTAAAGAATCATTTCACCAAGATTAAGCTAAACATACAACTTAGGTGCTCTTCAGTGCTTACTGAATGAAATTTGTACTCCATTGCTTCATGGCTATTGCCATGAATTTTTTAATCATTAATGATTACAGCCGTGCTATGAAATAAACAGATATATTTTCAGAAAGTTTTCTTTTCCCTAATTCATTCAGTGAATTCAACATCCTGTGCTTGTAACATTACAAAATCAGATGAAATGTGGAGGAACCAAAAATATTCCACAATTCTTTAAAAATCAGACTCCCCTCTCTTCAAATAACAAAAAAATAAGAAAACAAAATGGAAACTGAAAAATCAGAATTAATTGCTACTGGAAAGGAACTACAAAAAGCTTTAGTCTACCTTGATTATGGTTCATTAATTTTTTTTTGCTAAATCTAGTAATGGCTCATTAATGTTTAATGCTATTATTATTTCTGCTATCATTATACATATTACACTACTACAGATTATCATTGTTATCAACAGCTTTATACAAAATATAGTACTAGAAAGATTATTTTAGTGTACAGAACATATTAAGGCTAAAAAATTATATAAAAGTCTACTTAGCAAATTAGTTTAAAAATACATTGGTAGATTATTCTGGAGAACTAAAGGATATCATAGATTTATTCGACAAGGTACAGCACTACATTACAATGACAATGTTTTGGAACAACGACAATAATTATTGGAATTTTTAAACTTTGTACAACGTTTTGAAGAGTTGAACATGCATGAAAAATATCCTTCTTTATTGGTTAATTTGTTGCAATGCAGTATTCAATACATTACATTTTAAATTTACTTAATACGGTCTCAGATTTTTAAGTGAGTCTTAAAAATTAAGTTCAGAAAAAAACTTATCTGACTGATCTACATGAGAAGAAAATACAGGAACAGCCCAGGTGAAAGAAGAAATCCTGAAAGAAGATCAATATGTCTGTCCCTGTAATTTGTACAACCACTCTTAAAATCTCTTGGATTGTTAATGGAAAAAATAAAGCCTATCTTTTGAAATTCTAGTTAGTGTTTATTAGAGAAAATATCCTTTTCTCCTATTGTAATTAAGGTAAACAAAACACATAAGGAAACTTTGGGGGTTTATTCTGATATTATTTTAATATGAATAGAACCTCTGCCTAAAGCAGATTGCACAAATTTGAAGATCAATCAGTCAGGGTGAAAGCACAGAACTGCGTAGAGCACAGTTGTGGTTTGGGGTTTTTTTATTAAAAAAAAGGTCAAAATGTGAAGATACTGTCTGCACATGATTTCTGGTAAAAATTCTATAGCTTAACTACAGATTATTGGAGTTAATATAACTCAGCTAATCTATCTGACTATAATATCATGATTTATAGGCCACTCAGGAAATGCTTTATAGTTTTAATTTAAATATGATTTATATTCTTCTATTTTCTTTTGATATATTCAACAACGCTTGATTTCACTGAGCAATTAATTATTTAGTCATTAATATCAAATATTACCCACAAATTGTGACGTCAAGCCTCATAAAAGAAAGCTTTGTTTTAATGAATATCATGCCTAAATTGTTTTTTGGCATTGAGCTTTAAAAAATTATATATCATTTCACATCAGAAAAAAGTCTAGTGAGAGCCTGAAATTAAGCCCAATATAAAGATTTAATTTTAATGCTGACAGCAGCCAAATACTTTAATTTTTAAGTGATCTCAATTTGACATTGAGCATTTATGTGAATGATATATTTTCCACTGGTAAAAAAAGAGTGTACATCACAGAAGAAATATAATTGATCCTCTACTATCTTGTTCTTATCATTCAAATGTATTTTCCTTCTTGCATTAACACTCGGGCGACTTAGTGCCTTTTCAAGTGCCAGATACATCTGTAACACTTCAAGATGGAAATTATTAATAAGTTATACACAAATTGTGTGAGTAGAGAATTGAGCAAGCAAACCCTCGAATGTTAGGAAAGCTCTCAATTACGGCTACTGAAAACTTTAATTTAGCCTTATCGCATATTACCCCAATAGAATGCTGTGTGTAACTACAGACTCAAGAACAAAATCCACTTCTCTAACTAGACCAGAGTAGCATGCGTTGGGTCGGGTTGGAAGCGACCTTTAACCACCATCTAGTTCCAACCCTGCTGCCACGGGCATGAAGGTTGTTGCCCCTTGTCTCGTCACTAAAGGCCTTGATAAAAAGTCTTCCTCCACCTCTCTTACAAGTCCCTTTTAAGCACTGAAAGGTCCCAATAAGGCCTCGCTTGTAACTTCTCTTCTTCAGGCTTAACCATCCCAAATTTCTCAGCCTTTCATCACAGGAGAGGTATTCCAGCCTTCTGATTATTTTTAGCCCTCCTCTGGACTCACTCTAACACGACCACGTTGTTCTTGTTCCTGGAGTGCCAGAGCTGCGTGCAGTATTCCAGACGGGGTGCCACAAGAGCAAAGCCAAGGGGCAGATTCATCTCCCTCAGCCTGCTAGCCATGCTTCTTTTTATGGAACCCCAGAATACGATTTGCTGCAGGACTGGCAATTTGGAACATCAGTTTGTTGCCTTAGGCACCAGAAAACATAATTTTTCTAGATGTAATGACTCAGGATTAGAGTCACTAAACATGGCTTAGTTTTGCCACAAGTGAGAAAAGCGTTTGTTCATGAACACCCCAAAAGGTATTATTTAATTTCCATTAGTATTACTCCCTTAGGACATCATCTGAAACTGTTTCATAAATATAGCATTTTTTCAACAATCCCTTTTTCCTTCCAGGTTTCTTATAACTCTGGAACTCCATCATAATTGTGTTTTTACTAGATAAAGGTAATCAGATTTAACTTATTCAGATTATGTTGTGTATGTGCATAAATGTCCTTGTGAAAGAAAAGGACTTCAGTTAGAACTTTTTTCTATGTTTTGTGGAACACATTGCTCTCCAAGTACTACAGGTTATGATTCTTACCTCATATTCAGCTTTATGATACACTGAAATTCAGAACTAACTGAAAATGCTCTTAAAGATCCTGTAATGGGATCCAGGATTCTGTCAGTGTTCAATAAGGCAGTATAAAACATGAGAAATATTATTTATTCTACCATTCACCATACAATATTCATATTCTTTGCTTTCTCCTGAGATGAGGGGTCATCAAAAAGCCTTGTTTTTCACAAAATGACAAGATTTCTAGAAAACTTACTTTTTAATGACATGAAAATTTGCTTGAATAAGCATACCTATTAACAATCCCCCTTTATTTTTAGATCTATATCTTTTAAAAAAGGCATATACCTTGCAAAAAAATATCTGCTACCTTAATTTCACTACCTGTTGTATTCTAGTTAGCAGACATGTTTTCCACTCATGAAAAAGCATGTATTGAATTGAAACAAGCTTCAGTAAAATAAAAAAATTAATCTTAAATTTATTTTAATGTAAACTTAAGTACAGTTAAAAAAAATCAGACTAAGATTAAGCTATGCACTTTTGTAGTCGCTTCCTAATATGGAACTCATTCATTATTACATTAAAATGGGTTTGGTGAATGTGACTACAACTATGGACTCTTTCTTAAGAGTATATCAAATTAATTTCTTTATTATAATATTTTATTATATTTTATTATTCAGAATTTAATTTGAGTGTGTTACATCTGCTTGCACTGGTGTACACCCTCCAGTACTACATACAACCTTTACTTAATTCTGACAACTGTTTGTTCCCTTTTACTTAAGGTGCCAATTTTAGATGCCCTGAGAGATTAAATACTTTTTAATTATACTTTTTTGAAATCATGTAAATTATTACTGACTATTTGGCTTGCTATAGCCACTGTGAGGTTTACCTGATCAGGAAGATGGATAAATTCGGTACAGTGATTATTACCTAACATGTTTTAGGCTATACTCTATAAACACCATGTATACTGAAGGTCTGGCAAGCTCTGGCAGTCACTGCTTAACAAACAAGAGTCATTTAGAGTAATCAAAGCTGGAGAAAGCAACTTTCAAAGTCTGTCTGGAAGCCAGTAAGAAAGAAGCCAACTGTGGCAAGCAAAACATGTAAGAAAATAATCCAAGTGGAATCCAAGACTGAAGAGAGAGAAATCGCTATCATGAGCATCAAGGGTTTCCCAGAAAATAGCTCGGGATGTTGATGACTGCCTCTCCAGTTTAACATGAAAAAAATAGAAACTGTGAATGTTAGCCTCCATAAGGTCACACGGAGGGTCAACGTACTACAAAAGAAATAGGGTAAGTAGGAGGAAGTTTTCACATAGCAATTTCAACTACATTGCTTATGATTTTGTTCTGTTGGCTTAAACAACTTAATTAGAATAAAAACAAATCTTTAGCTTTCTATATATGTTATGCTTCCTTTTGTGCATAAGAAGATTTTGAATGTGAAACATGCCAGTCACTCATATATTATCTCCCTCCCACCTATACAATCCATGAATTGTAGCTAGGGAAGACACAGTGTGTATTAAAATCAGTTGTGACAAGGAATAATCCAGCTGGGTAGCCAGGAAGCCAAAATAAATTGATATCTGTGGAGTAATGCTGCATCTTCTTTCTCAATAAACCCACTATTTCAATACTCTATCATCCATGTTACTAATATTGCTTTTCAAACGTTTCTTGGAACTGTGAAAATTGGCTGAAATTGGCCAAGGATTTCACAATTGCATAACAGAGGCATATTGAGAAACATGACAGTCAGACATCACAACAGTGTAAGCCTTGTCATCCAAGCAAAGAAGGCTAAGACTTGACTTACTGAAAACAACATTTCTAAGAGAAGAAAGGAGAAGGAAAGAGAAACATTTTGGAGTAGTGAAGAATTATTTTTAAGTCCAGGCTCAGCAACTGCAGATTGATTAAAAGGAAGAGAGAAAAATCCAAAAGTATAATTTCAAAGGAACTAGGAAAATCCAGAGACAATCTAGAAGACCAAATAATGAAGTATCAAGCACAACAGATGTGGGACGACAAAAGAAAAGTCAGCTATCAAAAGCAACATATCCTTTCTATGAAGAAAAATAACGAAGCCATTAAAATTGCTCAATTATAAACCATGGGAATTTTCTCTCAGAGCATGTTAGAGCAATGGTGAATACACTGAAACACAATGCTTAAAGAAGTTCTGTTTAGATTATGAATACCATGAATTGAGAGTACAATTTCCTACATGCTCTAAACAGTGCTGAGCAAGTTACATGTGCTTTATAATATAAGACTATAAAATACGATAATCTAAGGAAGAATTGCCAAAAGAGAAATGTTAGCAATAGAACTTGCTAGTGCAATCTGGGATTTCAGAAGCAACAGAGATTTTGTGTGCTATCTGAAGAAATATAAACACATCCAAGATATTATTTTTTTAAAGAAAAAAGTCCAAAATCTGTTCTCAGAATGTATAAAAGAAGGTAGATGGAAGTGGGAACACAAACAATAAGAAGCTCAGTAAAATGGGCTTAGCTGGTAGATCCTAATCATTTAAAAAAGGAATATGACAATGCTTACAACTTTCTAAATAAACAAAAATCAGTTAAAAAAAATCAATAAATAATAAGTGTCTTGTAAATTAATTCAATTTTTCCCAGCATATGTATATTTTTTTAAATTGTGTGCATTATGCTGTGGTTTTTTTAAAAGTTTTAAAATATATATATTTTTTTTTTAATATATAGACTAAATCAGTATACTCCTTAAAATTTTTTTCAGGCACAAGTCACCTCAGAGTCTCTTTATAAGTACAGAATATCACACAAAAATGAACTGTGTGAGTTTTCTTTACTGGAGAAATTGTTTTGCTTCTCACTTATGGGGAAAATAAAACTGGATAAACATATATACATTTGGTAATGCAAATACACCTATTGCTACACATTCTGAAAAATAAGGTAATAAATACTAGCAGTATTTTTTATTTGAAATTAGAATAACTCAAAGATCATTCAATTTAACTGTATTTTTTTCTTGGTTCTGAATATTCGACCTATTATAACAATTACAGTAATATCTAGAGTAAGAAATATTCATCAGATTATTACTATTTTTGAGAACTTTTTGTGGATTATTTATATAAAAATTCACAAAATGCTGCTACCAGTTTCTGAATTTCTATGACTTTTTTTTATAGATTTATTCTGAGAATACTGTTACACAATCTTTGTCAATTAAAAATATTGTATCTAATAAGCATTTTTAATATTTCATAATACATTGCTCTGGTTTCAGATGCATTATTTTTCTTCTATTTAAGTAATAGGATAAAATTTTACGCTGTCAATGTACTAGTTCTGATAACACTTTTCCTGTCAGTTGGAAAGGGGTATCAGTTAGGTAATCTTTGACAAATGACATCACTTTGGCTTCAACGTTTTACATAAGTAAAAAAAAGATTCTGAATCAGTATAATTTCAGCTGTAAAAGAATTCTATCTATGGATTAAAAAAAGTCATAGTTTTAAAAGCGCTATAATAATATAAAGCTAAAATATTTTTAAAAGTTGAAAAAAAAATTTGTTATTTTTACTTTTTAAGCATAAAGTCCATTGTGCTAGTTCCTACTTACCTTGGTATGTCAGCTTAAATCCTTGCCTGTTTTCTGAGTGATCACTGTAAAAATGAACAAGTGTTTCATGGGTAGTACTTAGCAAGGGTGATGGGAGTTCCATTCCACTAAACTGGCCGATCATAGAGCTGGTGTGGTAAGGCCCATTCTGAATTTCAAGGAAATCATGATTTGCTTCAGTAGAGAAATTCAGAAACTGAATATGTGCACCTGCAGCATTGAGAAAGAAAGGAAATTAAACCCAGAATTTTTATAACTCTTGTTGCTTAATGCTACAAGATATATTAAAAAAGTTTTTATAGGCACTATTTTTATATTTTAGTCATGAGAAGTGGGATGTTAAAGTTAAGGAAATAGATGCTAAGTATTGCAGGAGTTGGAGCTTCTAATTTTTTTGGTACTGAATAAATATCATAACCACATATGAAGGGACCAATGAAAGTTAAGTCACAAAGTCAGCGACCACATATTTTTCAGATTCATAAACCAGCCAACTGAAACACTCAACGGAGAGGCACATCACAAATACTGCTGTGTCATGGCACAGTCAGGACTCGGACAAAGGAGATTTACTGTAACTCGGGATCGGCTCAAGACCCAAGAACTCTACTGAGAGAGTCAGCTTTCAGAAGCAGAAGCTTACCTACTAGTTCCACCTATCTCCTCTAGCTTGTTTTTCCTGACCCAAGTCACCTATATTTTCTTCGGCTTCCCTCTAGCTTGTGCAAGAGTGTCTTTAGAGCCATTCTGCTCTGTATGCACCACTATAAGATACACTGAAATCCAGAATAGTGATGGGAATTTGCTTAGGATCATTTGCCGCAAATCTCTGCAGAAGTCAGGTGGCTGAACGAGGCCTTTCTCACAAAATAAAAGTGAGAGCTAAGACTCCCCAAATGCTTAACAGCTCGAAGTAAAAGCATAATGTCACATGAAGAGCTGTGTTTAAGTTCTGGCACTACTTTATGTGGACTGAAAACTTGGAATTCAGGCTTCTAATATTATGTGCATATATAATATAAAAAGAGGCATGGGAGATGACCCTTTGGTTCAAAAGCCAAGTACCAAGTAATTAGCAACTGCACTACTTGGACCATCACCTTGGTCGGGTAGACTATGAAGAATTAGCTGGAATGGTATCAAACAGAATTACTGAAAGAACCAACAGAGTATATGAAATATTAAATGCCTAAACTCTCTGCTTAACATTCTTATTTAGCAGTTAAGACATCTTCTTCGTTGTGGGAGAGTACCCTATAGGTTAATCACCTGGGTAAGACATTCACTCAGTCTTGCTCTATAGCTTGTTTCTTTGCCTCAGAAGTTTGCTATCTAAATAATTTGTATAAAAGGAATTTTTTTTCCTACAGGAGAAACTAAATAAGCTGCCAACTAAACTAGTTGTATGGAGCACCCAAAAATATATGGGTTATTTAGCTCTAGTACCATCTCTGACCTATGCAGAGTTGGAGAGACATGGAAACAAATATTTCAACTGTTGAATTAGAAAACTTATTTCAATGCTATCAATAGAGAGGCACATTCAGAACATATCAAAGTCTCAATACCAGCCACCTTTCGTATGATGTTTGATATGGTTAGTTTGACTTGAGTGAAATCATTAATTTTACAGTGCTCTCAGGATTTGAGGTGAGGTATGACACCAAGCAGCGTGGAAATATTTTTACTTCAGTATCAGCATTTAGCAATTCTCACCAGAAACTGGATATCCGCAGTATAGAAATCCTAAAGAACTCAGCAGCCACGTGATATTATACTTAAGCTGTCAAAGTGTCAAATAGATAATTGAATGACATGTGTATAGACCCAAATATTTAGATATTTAAATAAAAGTAGCCTACTGTTCTGAAATAGTCTCTCATGAGCAATGAGGTAGCTTTAAAATTGAATTATTCTTATTTGGAAGGAATTTAAATGATTAGTTGCAAATATTCAGTATAGAAAAGCTTCATATTTTAAAAATAAAAAGACCGGTAATTTTTAAAAAATTAAACTGCCTAAAATAGTCACATTTTAAACACAAACAGAAATATATTTTTTTTTTCCTAAAGGTTCTTCAAACATGCTAATTTCAATCAGAGGCTATTTTCCACAAATATGGCTGTAGAATGCTAAAATCAGCCAAGGATGTCCTGCTTATGGTTGTCCTAAGGCTTAAGGACATGTAAGACTACTAAGGCTACCAATTACTACGGTCACTTTTACCAGGCAAGCACCGATAAAGGACATTATTCTAAACAGTAGCACAGGTTTTCTACAAATTAGCTTAGTAAAAAATGCTTCATGTAAGTACATCATCCTAAAAAAATTATTATGTATGCAAGTGGAAAACATGTCAAATAAATTCATTTCCAGAAATGAGTAGTTAATTTATTAATAAGCTTTTAAAATTAATTTTCTTATTTCATTACTAACATTGAATTTACAGTATGGGGCATAATGTTTCAGTCCAAGAAAATTTATCCCTCTTTTATTTTTGACAATGATAGAAGATTATGTTTTATACATGCTCCTATAGATCACTTATTATCCATGATTACCTTCTCAATGTAGTTGTTATTTATTTGCAGAGAAATTTTTAAGATGACAATAGTTTTAATGTATACCTAGAAAGTTTCTCAGTTGGTAATTGTTACCCGGAATTTGGCATATAGTTTTAGATTTTTTAACCAAATTCATAGTACTAGAAATAAGGTATTGTCCATTTTCATAAAACCTAAATACTTTTAAAATTTACTCGGAGGACAATGAAAAACATTTAACAGACCTCTAATTAATATAGAAGTTTCATAATCTAAATAATCTGATATATCTTCCTGAAGATTTCATTTGCTCTGTAACTAGTTTCCAAGACAGACTTTTACAAATAACAAATTGCTTTGACTAAGACTTTTTTAAATTGCCAAATATTTTCAAATATAAAGATAGTGCATGATTACATAAAGGATTCACAATATATTCACTGGATAAAATCTATTTCATACTGGAAATGAGAATATTCATAAATATATGTAAAACTGATTATTACAAATAATTACTCTTCAAATATAAATTTACTTACCATACCCAATAGGCAACAAAATTTTCCATGTACAATCTAAGTTACTAGGGTAATTTCCAGGAAATCCTGGGCTCAGGATCACTCCACCCATGTTTGTCAGTGTTCCACCACATTTAGCTATGAAAAATAAAAAGGAAATGACTGTATCTTTTAATAATATTAATTCTTAATATTTGGCATATAAATAACTAAAAAATGGATTTTCCTTTTTAACCCCAAGACCCTCAAGCAGTGACATCACAGTCAAGACATTCCTCGTGAAGGAGTAAAAAAGGAAAAGAAGAATTGAAGTTAGAACAACATGCTTACTTAATGTACTCTGTTCACTGTGATTTACTGCAAATGTGTAGTCGCAATACAGACAGGGTAACTGATTGTCTCAGCTGGCCAATTACATTAAAAATATCTGGTGCTATTCTGAGATAGGTTTCATAATCAAAAGAATTAATTTGGAATTAAAATGAATTATGACACTGACCCATGGTGCAGCTGCAGATCTACTAGTTAATATAGCTAAAACCTTATGAGTTTAAAAACAATCAAGCAAAATCGTCCACATCTCTTTCTTTAATTCAGAAAGAGAATAGACTAGCTGCATAACAGAATTATTCTTTGCTTACTCTCTGTGTGTTTTCCTTCAGCAAATTAATGTGTTAGAAGATGGAAAAGATTTGCATCATTTAGGATGACATAAAGCTAAACTACAAAAATGTGAAGCAACTTCTAAAGAAGTGACTGAGTTTATACATTCATTAGGACAGTAATATGAAGGAAGAATAATTCAAGAAACCAACAACTTTTGCAATTTGTATTTATTATTTGAGGAATCATTAATCTAAAGCCTATGAGTCTTCATGCCAGGTATTACAGTGATATATGATCTGGTGAAAGAATTATGATATTGTGATACTGCATGTTGTGATAATTGTACTGAAAAAATGAAATAATCTACTAGTAATATCACACAAGAAATTGAAACAAAATAGGAAGAACTCCGCTAAAAAAATGGGCAGTCTCAAGCGTATCAAATATCTCCCTGCAATCTTGAATACATTGTTTAGTGAGAAGAACGTATTTTGGGTTGCATTTCTAGAAAAATCAAAATTTTAAGATTGTAGGCAAGGGGTGTGTGTGGGTGTGTGTGTGTCATGATTTAAGGCTTTGTTTGTTTTCTTGGAGCTATTTTCTCTTCCAGGACAGAAACACTTCATGAACCAAAGGAAAAACAAAATCAATGAGCTCACTGTCTGCAAACAAGAACCATATTTAATATACAAGGTGAAACATTAAGATTAGCACAACCCCCCCTCCATCTTAATCCCAAAATACACTTTCTTGAATAAAATTTCCATTTCTAAAATTGATTTAAGAAAACTCCACTGCTTTCATATTGATAAGAAGTGAGTGCTTCTGTAGAAGCTGACAGTGCAAATTATTATAGAGGCCCAACTTGACAAGGAAATTTAAAAACAATTTCATGTTAATATTGCTCAATATGATCCCAATCTTCTAAATTCCTCTTAGATATGAGGAAACAGAGTTTGCTGAGTTAATATAAATGTTATAATCATTCACTGGAGAATGTGTTTCAAAGCTGAAGCAACTGAACATTATGTTGGAGCTGTGATTCTCTTCCCTCCATTGCTGCTTTTTCTTGAAGTAAGCATGTCAAAAGAACCAGACCCTTGGCTTTCTTACATGCTGTTTAATCAAGAAACAATCCAGTAGAAAAATACTATTATTATGTAGCCAGGCAAAACTCAGATCTGTTGGGTAAGGTGTTAGAGTGCTTAAAAGGGAAAGTCTTTTCAACCTTGGTTTTCAAGTCAGCATTGTTTAATGGTTTTACCAGATGAAAGAGCCAGCCTTTTCTAGATCCCTGCAACTGTTTTTCATTATACCATTAGGCTTGGCTTCAGAGCTGCTCTCCTCTGCAGACAGACTGCCTGCTTCTTTGAAAAGTTTCCTAAGATCACTGCATGATCCTCCTTGTTCTTGAGAAGGTTCTCCAAGGTGAACATGCTGCAAAAGTGCTGCAAAACTTACTTTCCCTTCTAAAGAAGATTTGGGCTGATTTAAAGCAGTGTTCAAGAGAAGCTGAACAATGGTAAACATCTGGGTTTCCTCCTTTGCCCACTCTCCTAATTTTTTTTAAATAGTACATACTAAATATATAAGGAAAAAAAAATTAAAGTTTCAATATTTCATAGCTATAAATGGAAACTCAAAAAAAGTTTTTAACAAAGCAGAATTAAGTGAAAAAAACAATTGGTGTGACAGTCAGGTGTTTCTTATGACTGATGTTCAGAACACAGAGAAAAGAAGTGAGTGTCCATACCAATGCAGAGAGGAGATGGATAGTTCCAGCGTCGAACTGTTCCTGGCATACAAGAAATGTGAGAACGACCCTGTTTGGAAAGGGCAAAATATCAGATAAAAAATACTCATCAGACTTTCCAGGAAGGTAGCACTACAGAGGACCTCCTGGATCGTCTTAGCTGTGTCTATTGACCGACTGCATTTTAATTACTCTTATGAATTTGTTAGAAGCTATTTTTCAAATATTTAAGGTTTTATGTTGTCATTTTTCTACTGTATAAATTATAGAAACATGGAATCATAGAATGATCTGAGTTGGAAGCGACCCGCAAGGATCATCGAGTCTAGCTCCTATCCTTGTGTAGGACAATGCCAACATTCACACCGTGTGTCTGAGGCTTGGTGCACTCTTCCTTTGATGACTTGAAAACCTCTTCACATTTTTGACTAAATAAAAGGCTGGTTACCAGACACAAGCAGCTGTCTGCATGCATTTCTATGGTGAAACTGGTTGACTCTCTATTGCAGTTCCAGGTTTCTCATCCACAGTGTAAGCATGCTAGTTCATTTTCAGACTGCAATCTGGAGTGAATGAAGTATTACTCTGAGTGACCAGTACAGACACAGAGAGGAATTGTTCCACATCTGCTTGCTACAGATAGTATGGATGTGGACCACACCAAGGCAGTCACCCACAATTACAAGCTGATGTGCCACATCTTGGCAGACAGTTATAAAAGTACAAACGACCCTTTAGTTAGTTGTTATGTATAATTTATTCTGTCTATTTTTAAGAAACATCACAAAAAAATAAGAGAAATGCTGTGGTATCTGGAAAATAACATGTCTGTAACCTGAAAAGCCCGTTCCCACGTGCTTCAGGGTGGTTGCCTGAAACCAATTGCGAAACTCTCCCAGCTTTGCTTGCACTGGTAATGGTACAAGCTGAAAACTTAATTAATGCCAAAAAAGGGGGGGTTGTCAGTTTGTTTTTCTGAGGAACAGGTTATGCATTCTGTTGGTGGAATGTAAAAACTGAATAAACTGGCAGGAGTGAAAGAGTCTGATATAAAGATTGAGACATGGCACTGAGAGTAAGGCTTAGTTCCTGTTTTAATCATTTGGATATTGAAGATTGGAAAAGTCACTTCACATTTCTGGTTTATTTTTATCATGTGTATTATGAGTCTAAAATTCAGTAAGGTAGCACATTATAAGAAGACTTCTTCAAATATTACTACTACCCATAGCAATATATTTTTCTAAAAAAAAGGAAAAGAATAAGTAAACTACAGTAAAAGAAAACCCATTTGATGAAATTACTTCAACATCGTTTGTTATGTTTACATACATTATACACATAAACTTGAATAAAATTCATGTAGAAATGAATGGAATTTTATGGAATAAATGATTACGTTAATCATTTAGTTAAGAATATTTAGACAGTCAGCTTCTGAAAGACAAAATTAAACAGCTCCATAAAAGAGTTTAGAAGGGAAAAAATCAGTTTTTTATTAAAACTATGAAAAATTACATTAATTTTTTCTTATAAAAACGCTACAAATTGTTAACAATTCAATAAAATACTTTGGTTTTAAGTAACCTTTTTATTTTAAAGGAAAAATGTGCATGCACTTATTGTGTCATCTTAGATACTTGCAAAATGGATGAGGTTAATTTACTTAATGCAATATTCCCTGTTTTATTTTCTCTATTTCTAGTCTTCTATGATTGCATGTCTCTGATGTGAGTCGGGGGGAAGCCATAATTTACCATAGTCATGAAAAAAAGTAAAATGGCCTATAAAGGATCTTTTGAAAAATAAAATGAAATTATTTCTCTGGCTTCAAGCCTCTTCCCAACACGAGCACACTCTGATTTCAGTCTTTTAAAGTCCCCTCCTGGGGGGAGACACTTAATCCTACAGCTAGCAATTACCTTTCTTATGCATCTCCAGGTAGTAGTTTGAGCTCTATGACTTTTCTGGTAAATCCCAATTATAAACTAATCCACACCTGATTGTTATTGCTAGCTGTGAACATGTTCTCTAAAGACTGAGGGTAAATTCACAGCTACAGTGAAAAAAGAAAAGATCTGCAAAGTTATGCTGATCTATACTTGTTGAATAAAAATCATACTGTGCCTCACAGAATCTTATTTTTATCTTTAATTTGGAGCCACTTTTACTTGACCTATCTGAGCAACATAATATACATTCACGTGTACGTACTTTCTCACAACAGAGTCCATACAGCACAGAAATCTTCATTAACAATTTGAAAAGACTCAAACTCTTTTGAATTTGGATATTAAAGGTCTTTAGTTATACACTTTGGACAAGATCATTAAACTAATTTCTATATAAGTCAGATTTCCCAGTCAAAATTTTATTTGTATATGTACGGAAATAGAGGTCAAGAGCGCAGTTAAGGAACAACATTATTAAATTCAAGAAAGCTTTTAATTATAGAATCCTTATAGGATTTTAAAATCAAAAGTGCAGTTAGTCATATTCAAGGACTACAAAAAAGATCTGTGAACAGACAGATGTGGTTTTGCGATAAGGATATACAAAGTATGTTAAATTGTAGCATTAACACAGATCAGTTGCTTAGGTACAGATCTCTTCCTCACAAATATATCATTATTTTACACTAACGTTGTATCTATGAACTCACATTTCTGATTCTTTTCTAAGTAAAAATATATCTAAAACATCCAGTCAGGATTAACAATGTGTATGTTCAAAATATTTCCTATACTCATTCCAACTAATTCTGAAGTATTCATATTCTACTGTTAACACTCCACCTCAATATTTCAGCAGTACTGTTTTAAGTACTGACAGAAAATCCAATGATGCTGTACCTTGAGGGTTTATTCTAATCCATGTCATAAAAATGGAATCATGCCCTTTTTCATATGCAAAATTCATACATTTCATAGTTCAAAAACTAGGGAGAGAATAGTTAGAGCGTGCAATATGATGGGCAATACAACCCACCAAGCCTAAGCAGTTTAAAGTTAGACACTCAATTTACCTTTTGTTATCCTAATAAGTAAAGAAAGACAATTCTTACAGAGCATTTAAAATTGTACATTCTTTTGTATATCTACCTCCTTAACTTTTTTCTGCTGAATTCATCTCCAAAACAAAGTCTTGGCTACAGCAACACAGATGTATCTGTAGAATATGGCATTTCATCACGTATTTAGTGTAATGATATTTTGAAATAGATAAAGGTTAATGGTTTAGAAGTCTTTTAAATGGAAGTCAGAATCTGTTTGGGAGTTAAGCTTTAATGACAGACAGTCCTTGAGAAGAGACTGTATAACAAAAATATGACAAAATCTTTCATTTTCTCACTGACATTACTGCTACCTTCAAAGGCTACTGTAAGTAAAATAAATTTAATAACGTCCAAAAGATTTAAACTAGTAGGGATTTTCAAAATAATATAAATTTTCCTTTGTGAAAAAGTTAAGTAGTTTATACATGAACTTACAGCTGGCTTGTAAACAATCCTCAAACCATTACATGAGCAGCAAGTGCTCAGGATGGGTAAAACAGGCTTTATTGTGTATGAGTCTTGAAACTTTTCTAATTAATAGAATATTTTTATGAAAGAATTTTTTTTGTTATGGGTATGGGATGTTTCTGATAGAGGCTTTTTCATACATGCTATAAATGCAAAGAACATGGATTAGGTTAAAGACTTGATCCCATACCTGCAATACATGATGAAACAGTAAGCATATTGAGGATCACCTAGAGAGGCTCTTCAAATGCAGGTGATCCCACAGCCAGCCTAGAGCTAAGATGTTCAAGTCTGAATCCTATCTGAATTTTAGGAGAATGGTAAGGAATATTGAGACCAAGGAATAAAGCTATATATGCTGAGGGAGCACTGAATTGGCAAACATCAGATAGAGAGCTATGACTTTATCATTCCCTAGAACAGAAATGGTGACACTTTGCTTTTATGATACAGCAGTATGCTTTTACATGGTCTTGAGTGGGAGATATTCCCACTCAAAAGATTCTGAACTCAGCTGTTTTCAATGTATTGCACCAATGGTGGAAAATATTTACATGAATTAGAGGAACTAATGAGGAAAGAAATACGCAGTCTTAAATTTACATAGTACTGTGAAATTTACAAACAGCAGCTCAATAACATATTTACAATGGGAAAATAAACATTCCCAATCTGTGAATGAATTTGTAATACTTTTTCCTTGAAAGATTTTTAAGAGTAGATTTAATATGATTAAATTTTGCTTTAGGAAATAACAAAATATGAAATCCCATAATGTATTTCACTTAAAAGAACGACTTCCAGAAATGGAAGAACACAGGACAGTATCGATAAGCATAGTACTAAAATAATTTTCAAGATAAAACATTTGTGACTGTATTATTTTCCTGTCCATTTTAATGGCTTTTTGCTGCTTAATGGTATGTTAATCTAAGACAAGCTTTGCCATCCCAGATTTGCTGAGGGCCACACATGCTATAAATTCACAGTTTTATAATGTGAGAGTCTACTTAAATCATCTTGATGGAATCACTATGGACTCTTATTAAAATAGGTTTTGGCTGGGTCTATTGCTATTTTGTTGCAATTATTCCACCAGGTTTAATTCAAAGAAAATAAATAAATAAATAAATACCTGTAGTGTATATCCTGGCTCACACTGAAATGACAAAACATCATTCACCATATATCTATCTCCTGATTTGATCCCATTGCTAGGAATTACAGGTTCTGGACAGGCAGCAAGGCCTACAGCTGAGGAAAGTAAACACAAAGATTGAAAAAACATAGATAAGTGGACAACCACTCTTCATTAATATTCTCTAAGAATTCTGTCTGCAGCATTTTCTTTTAAGAGAACATTAATTAAAAAATTATTTTGACTTTAAATTGAAATTTTGCTTAAAACACAGTTTTCAGAACTGCCTTACAGAATACAAATATGAGTGAAACACAAAGATTATATGCTGTGACTGTACCGATTACTATGTCATGTTGCAGTCACATACTATCCCATTTTATTGTCTTCAACCATCGTGGTATTTCTAGTACATTACACAACCTCTTCTGTTGTTGGTTTTCCTTTCTTTCTTATCCTTGTGAAAGAAATGGAGAAAGAGGGAATACACTTTATGTATATTCTCTCTTTCCAACATTGGATGAGTAGAACTACTGAGGTTGGGTGGCAGAGCCTTTTGAAGACCAGCTAAAGGCAAGGGTGTTCCTTATGTTTAGACAACTCCATTGACTAATAAGTACAATAAATAAATCAATCTTTGCACAGGTGTGACAAGACAGTCTGTTGTAACTCTTTTAAAGCCAGGCATTACCAAGGAAAGACTAATTTTATAAAGACTCTCCATGATTAATGATTTCTCAAATGTCTCCACCTAATTTTCCCAACTTGAAGTACTAGTTTTTGCTTTTTGTCAATTGCATATCATTATCCTTTTTTTTTCCTTGGGTGCTTATCTAAGGATTTTTTTAGGCAATACAACTGAAAATTACATATCATCTCTCCTACCTAAGCTAAAATGCTCTCAGTGAACAAGACAGTTGAGAAACAGTTGGTTAGCTTCAATAATTCTGTGGTCTTAAGATTTTCTCTGCAAACAGGACCAACAGAATTAGTTTGTCAGTATATGGTCTGACAATAGAATCTCATTCCTCTTATAACATTAAAAACTTTATTTGAAGTAAAAAAAAAATTTAAAATATAGAATGTTAATTGTGAAGTCATTTATTAATTAGAGGAAGTTACTACTTAATCATAAGCATATAACTGTTATTTTTTATTAAGATATGATGTTAGAAGACAGAACAGAATACAAAATATTTTCATAATGTGTAAAAACAGATCTTTAGAATTTATTGGCACAAAATTCTGTAAAAATCAGACAAAAAAATACTTTCCTGAATGTGATACTCTGTGTCCTTTAGTTCACTTGTATGAAAAAATAACTGACTAAATGCTACAACTCTTACGGTCTTATGAAAACTAATTCCTTTGGTCACAGTAAGTGCAACTGGACAGAGTGTATAGTACAGAAGTTACATGATATTTGGCTTTACTCCGATATTTGACATTTTGGAGTCTGTTGTTCCAGATGGTTCATCACAGAACAATATCTGATATTATTCAGAAACCCTAATCAGATAACGCTGTTTACACATTGTGATACAGACAGGGTTTTTACTTTTTGCCCTGAACCTTCATATATCTACTTTTCATCACTCAAATATAAATTCCTTACAAATCTTAAATTCATACATAATAATTTTGTGTTTCCCACTTCACCCACTTCCAGTCAGTTTTTTGTAGCTTAAAGTAGATGTACGTTTTCTAATGAAGCACACAGAAGTTTGAAATAGCTTTTATACTTTCACCTGAAACTGATTGCTGAACCATTTTTTTTGCCTTTCCATCATCTTTTTTTGCTCTACGACCTGTGCCCTTGAGTCTTGCTACAATTCACTTTTTCAGGAATGAGCAGTGATAATGGTAAGCCATTCCAATGCTGAATGACAGCTGTTGAGGTATGAAGTTCAGTCTTCATAACAACTGAAGTAGGAATTATTAAACTAAGCATTTTCTAATTAGCACATAAAGAATTATCTAATAGTTGGAGGCTACAAGATCTCCCTGAAGTAATTCTTTTCTGTACTAAATGTTTAATTTAGGAAGATATCGAAATGTACTTTAAAGATTTCCAGCAATTCTACAAGAGAATGACGAATTTTGGCGTTTAACCAGTATCAATAACCTTCAAAAAATGTCAGGGTGACTTCTTGTGGCCACTGGGGACTTCACGTGTGGTCATTATGTGGAACCATAGTGTTCCAAATAGACATGAAGATATGGACCATTAACTTCAATAGTTTGGGGGATTTTTGCAGCTTCCTAGTATCATTCTTTTGGCCAACCACTCTGTATTCTGCAATATCATAAATGTATCCAAGTCTGGGAAAATTCTCTGAGTATAGATACTAAATATCTGTGATCTGCAGCCACACAAGCCAACCATTTGCTCGGGAATTAAGTGAAGGTTAACACCTTATTACAAGAATTCAAACTATAAACTAATAATTTGACAATACAGCGTTAAGACAACCTAAATGAAGCAAGTCTTATTTCTGCATTTTTCTACCCTTTTACTCTTGAATAGAAAATAAAATTTAGAAAGATCTGCTCCAAACTCACTGTTATTGAAAAAATAAACACCTAACAAAGATACTGTGTCTAAATTGCTTACAGGTAGAAATGTACTTATTGAATTCTGTGAAAATAAATTTGATATTTACTCCCTGTCTTCAAGAAATTTGTACTTTGTTAGAGATTAGGATTCCCACCTGTTGAGACTTACAGACCTGCAGTCTTAGAGATGTATGAATAAAGCTACTTTTGCAGATTTTTCTGAATTGCAGAAACAGTTTTGTAACAGTAACTGAATAGCAATAATATTAATGTGCTTGTAATATAGCTCTTTCTATCATTAAATTCTGTATGCTATTTAGCTAAATAGACTATGATAGAAAGAAAATCCTCAAAATATTTTCTGTGCAACTGTTAAATACAGTATTATATTACGTATTTTATCTTTAAAAGATTCTAACACTTTGGTAAAAACCTTTTCTTCCTGCTAGCTCTTTATGCTTTCTATAATAGCTTTTATATACTATATTTTGTTTTGATGATGCAACCTGTAATATAGGTTGCATCATCAATATATACCATCAATATATAATATTTTCTACCAAAATATCACAAAACACTACACAAAAATATTTGAATTTATTTGGTATACCTGACAATAAAAAACCCAATATTTTCTCCCCCAAAGAGAAAGTTGGAAACAGAACCAAATACTATTCTGAACCCTCAACCCGATCATTCTAATCATTATGTAATACTAGCCAAGTTTAGTTAGAGAGCTAGTTTAGATAGAACTGATATAAAACCTAAGGAATTCTGTTATCCGGGGACAAACTGGAGAACTTAAATATTCAGACACTCTGAGATGCATTAAACTAGTTTATATGTCAACAGTCAGAAATAAAGGGAAAACATGCTAAATGTCAAGTCTAAGCAATCAAAAGAGGACAAGGATCACTTAGTGCATGCTCTTCAGAGCTCAGCTTCTGCTATACAGTACAAGAGAAAACACATCAATGTCAAGAATGATAACCCTCTCCGTGACCTTCCCCCACTTACTGCCTGCTAAATACTTTCCTGGCTCTGCTGTGGCATAAGACAAATATGCCTCACTACCATAATTATATACATGCTTACAATTACCTCGAATTCTGTTGAAACATCACTGCCGTTGCTGGCAGAAAGAAAATCCTTGCTGGCATATCTGACAATGTGAATGCCCATTAGTGCCCATGTCAGAAAGCTGCACTTAACAACACAAGAATTTCTTGACAGCTTGACCAAAAGTCATCAGGCTATCAGGCTTTCTTTTTTGAATCCCTCCCTCCTACCCCTATGTGGCTCTCTGAAACACATTGTTCTTTATTATACTACAATCATCAAGCTGCAGTGAGTTGCTCTTTCCATTTTGATGATGGTATATATCAAACCCCACGCTTTCCCTTACAAAACTTCATGCTACAGACACCAGCCCAGAAAATGCATTTATGTCAATGCATTACTGCAAAAGAGGTCAGATTCATGTCAACAGCTAGTACTGATAGGCTCATGACCTGACAAATTAAAAATTGCATATTTATGATTCACATCTACTTTAAAATAGGGAGAAAAGAAAAGATTGCCGCACTGAAGAGCCATATTAAAGATCAAATTGCATAAAAGTTCTTAATTTGGGTCTATAGAAACTAATATGCTACTTAGAAGAATACATTTTCTTCTCTGCTATTCTGCATTTTTAGAGGTCTTTATGATAGGAAACTACTACAAAAGACATTGATTGGTCTCTAGTCCCTTTACCAGTGAATTCATTATTTCAGCACTTGAAAACCTTTAGCACTTGAAAACATGCAATAAAAAAGCTTCTGAAAAGGAGACAGTAATTAAAAGTAGGTTTGTGTTCTCTCATGTATTACATCAATACATCATCTTAGGATAGCAGTAAAACAAAAGCTTACAATAAGAATGCTGAATTGTGCCATATATGCTAATTAAGGCAATAAGGCTAGGTGATATTTTTAAAATATAGGTTGCATAAAACAGGATTTTTACTGAAATATTTTACTTCTAATTTCTATATTTGGATATTCACACAGACAGACAATAGTGGCTTAAACATACACATTTCATCATATATATTAATTTCTTACTAGAATAAATCTGACTTGAAATGAGAGGTTCAAAAGAGCATGCTGTGTGAACTAATACTTATTATTCCCAGATATTTTTTAATTTGTTTGTATATTAAAGAAAGCATTGAAACTACTACTGAATTAATGAACGAGATTTTTAAGACCAAATTTAAAAAATCAGCGCCCACAAAAGTAATTGAATTAAATAGGCACATTTTTAAGCCATACCATTTGGACAATTATTTCCTTTGTTCATTAAGATTAAAAGGAATTCAATCAAACAGCAGGAATATTTGTACTCCCTACTGTTCTACATATTAGAAATGCAACAAAACATTTTTTGATTGGACTTGCTAATGGTTGTGAAAAGAACTATGTAATTTATTCTACCATAGGGGTTTTTTTTGGCGGGGGGGGGACACATGGATATGAAGGATTAGTTTAAATGATGAATTCCTATCTTTTCTGCAGTTATCTGTTGCATATTTTTCTGCTTTTTTTCTTATCATAGGTTACAGCAACCAGTCGAAGGCCTACAGCTCTGATGAAATAACAAGAAACAATGTCACACAGTATCTCTCAAAAATACCTACAATTATGTTATGATTGGAATATTTTTCTGATTTTCTAATTATTTCTTTTAATTTCAATGAGTTCATGTATGTGACCAAAAATAACCAAAACACACCAAAAACTCTCCCAAGGAAACAAATGAAAAAATCAATCAAAAAAAAAAGTCATCAATTTGACCATAGCATACGTATTGAGTATGAGAACTCAGCTTGGACAAGCAACTCATACCTGCATTCTTGATGCCTAACACAAGAACATCCCAAAGTAATGACAAAATGATATTTTTCACACGAACGTTAGTGGGTTTGGAAGGCTAGAAAAGGGAACATGTGCACTGCCTAGGTTAGGCATAAAGTTAGGCTTGCAGGAGCAAACTGTCCAGATTCTTCCCAAGAAAATTAAGACATACATAGGTAGAACCCAAAAATGGGAAGGGCAAGAGAAAGACACATTGCTAAAAAGTAGAAAAGACCAATACTTATTCAATTATTTAAATTATCTTGAAAAATTTAGGAATAAAATAAGCTGCCATCAGTGGTTTTATAAAGTACTCCTAAAGTTCTACAAAGTTGTTTTAAATCAGAAATTAATATAATGATACTACTTTAATATAAAGTGTAAAGCTATCCCTTCATTGTTCCAGGGCTAACAATCTCCTGCCTAATGGGTGTTTGCGTAGAAAGGGTTTTAGCGGTTTCAGTTCTAATTATCTATCATTCTTTTCAATCAAGGAACAATGAGTCCACAGCAACTTTAATTACACTTCTTCTACATGTAATATTTTCTATTCATACTCAAAAAATGCATACGCATAATTTCAATTAATGGTTACTGGGAACTATATGCACGTAGCAGGAGAAAAGAACTCTAAAGCTGTATACCATGAGGGAGGGAGGTAGTCATGAAGTTGAGTATTTTGGTTTGTTGGTTTGGAAAGGAAAATCAAGCCATAATCTCTGTGGATTTCCCTGAAATGTAATTAAAAATCAGAACAATTGTGAATTTTTTTTGTTATTTTTGACTAACAGTCATTGATTGCTCAAGAAAACAACATAAACAAATTCATTCCCTTTCCACAAAAAAGCAGGGATTATACGGAAGTGTATTTGGCTTCACAAAAGCGTTACTCAAATATTAAAATAAGCATAGCTATAAATGAACTATTTCCAATAAACCCATTACTAAATTTTAACTGGCGTCATATAAGACCCACAAAACTTCTATAGTAAAATACTCTAAAGAATAAAATGACCTAGTTGAAAATGAAATTAAAAGTTTGCCCATCAATTTTAGTTCTCTGAGAAATAGCTAAAATTTATTTTTTAGAGTCTTTCTTCTCTATGAAATTTCTGTCTATCGATAGGTAAATCAACATTAAATATCTAAACTTCTGCATCCATTTTGTTGAAGTACTATGGTGGAGATTTTTAAAATACATAAATATATGTTAAATCTGGTTTGCTTACATGATGATACTGTTATTTTTCTATTTTTTCCTTTTCTTTTATGAAACTAAGGGATAGTATTTCAGCTCATATAGACTGGCATAATTCTGTTGATTTTTTAAATGTATCTATACTGATACTAGCTCTTCTTTATTGGCAATATTTCGCAGCAATTCTGTGCTCTCTCTTCCTCTCTCTCGTCTACTGTGTCCCCTCAGCTTACTTTCTGATCACGAAATGAAAGAGATGTTACAGAAAACCTTTCTGCAACTCTGCCATTCATCTTTGAAATACTATTTTTTTCCATACATTACTGAATTTTCTTTTGTTGTGACTACATAAAATAGAAGTGCTAAAATAAATAGCAGAACAGATGAATGGGCAAGGAGGTCTTTTTTACTGCAGGGTCCAGAATGCATCGCTTTTCTTTTGTCCTCAATGAAGACAAACTGAAAGAAGGCAGAGTGAGTTTCTGCAAAGCAGCTACTGACAACTTACAAAAAGTAAGAGAGGAGGCCTTTATTACCTGTGGTGTTTTGAACTCACATCACTGCTACTCAGAGTAATATCCTTATCATGTAGGTATACAAAGCAAAGCAGACAAACTCCTAAACTCTCTTCTATAATTCCATTCTATAAACTTTTAAAGCATATATTTGAACAAGAACTGAAAACCATCTACCCACTTGTCATGACCCTAAACCCTGCCTACATATCCAAGTCCAGCTCTCCTCTAAATGTACACATTAAACATAGACTCACAACAGTAATATCTTCTTGATACATCTGATCTTAGGGTTACAACATTTTTACAAAATATGAGCTGAACCTGAATGATTCACCACTTTGTCTGGTAATTAGAATGCTGATACAAGTCCCGCTACAGCTGCTTAGTTTGTCTTATTAAGTAGAACGGCGTTAAGAGTAGCTATCATGGACCCCCACTACAACTACTCAGGCATTCAGATTCCTGCAAGAGGATGAAAGAATTGAACTGAAGACTCTTATACTACAGATGAACGTTAAAGCTACAGTATACAGTTGCAAAGCATTTTATTTAGAAACACTACGAATCTAGCCCTCCGTTTCCTTTGCTTTTATCAAAAGTATCTGATATTCTAACATAGCATTTCATGTTGAATATATCTTCCTAGACATCAGACATTTTTGTGATTGCTTTAGTAAGATATATGCCAAAAAAAGGGACAATTTTATTCCAAATTTTAGATTGAATTCTCAACCACTGGTACTTATTCTTCCAGTGTTTCTTCAAACAGAAGGTGACCGGATGATCACAAAATTCAGAATTCATAATCAAACTCTAGCAGTATCTGCATCTTGTTACATAGAAAATATTCCCTTCTTTCTTGATCTAAAAAAAAGTGACTGCTCAATATAAACCATCAAACTCTTGCTGTGAGGAATGCTCAGTTTCTATATTCAGAGACACACACAGATACACTTTATTCCTGTTGTTCCTGCAGAGACCATATAGCCACATAAGAAAGGAAATTATTCTTTACTGTCAGACTATCAACAGAATAGTTAACGAAGCTCTGAATACTGAATGATACTACCTTGACTTGTACTGAGTTGCACTTGTAAAAAACCCTGGCCTTGAAATATTGGCAACGCTGAAGTCAATAGATGCTTTAACAGAGCACAGTTGTTGGACTGGCAATTAGGAGAAAAACAAAAGCATAAATCCAAGTGACCTTGCATGCTCTGAAATACTTTTTACTTGTTAACCAAACACATTTTTTTCCAGGAGACACAGGGATAATAAAACTGATACAGCTAAAGACAAAAATTGAACTTCAGAATATTCATTATACAGCAACTTCCTAGAATAAATTTTTACTTCTTTATATTTCACACTTCCACTGCAGGTTAAGAGGAAGGGCTTGGGAAAGAAAACAGGCTGGGGAGGCTGGGGAGGAGGTACCCCCAGATAAAAAAGAGAAATTTTAGATTCTAAAAATACCCTACAGAAGTAATAGTCATATTTTCAATCTATATCACAGAATCCCAGATTTTTTTAGGTAGGAAAAGACCGTTAAGAGCTTTGAGTTCAACCCTTAACACAACACTGCCAAGCCCACCACTAAACCATGTCTCTAAGCACCACATTTTCACGCATTTTAAATACCTTCAGGGATGGTGACTTAACCATTTCCCTGGGCAGACTGTTACAATTCTTGACAAGTTTTCTGGGAAGTAATATTCCCTACTATATAGTTTAAGCTTCCCCTGGTGCAATTTGAGGCCATTTCATGTCATCCTATTACTAGTTACCTGGGAGAAGAAACCAACACCCTCCTTGAAACAATCCCCTTTCAGGTAGTTGTAGAGAGCAATGAGGTCTTCCCTCAGTCTCCTCTCCAGACTGAATAATCCCAGTTCCCTCAGCCATTACTCGTAAGCCTTGTGCTCCAAGCCCTTCATCAGCTTCATTGCCCTTCTTTGCACTTGCTCCAGTAGTTAAATCACTTTCTTTTAGAGGGGCCCAATTGCCATTAAAAAGTTTGAAATATGCAGGAAACTACACGAAAACATAAGATTATCTTGTGGATTATATTTAGTTTAAAATATTTGTTCTGAGACGAAAATCTAGACTTTCAAAACTGTATACATATTTATATTTTATACAGTTTTCATCTCTGTGTACTTAGAAAGATTAATAACAAAATTAACGTTTTTAGATATTAATCTTGGAATGTCTATAATAGAGAACAAAACTTCATTTTCAAGGAAATTCTTGAATGTCCTTTCTAAGAAGGTAGATCATGTTCATATACAAAAATCAAAAAATATTTACTTTGTGACTTTCATTAAAGCATTCATCAGACTTAAGTCATCATCACATCATTTTCTTAAGGACTAGAATATTTTTAGCAATAACTATTTCCAATTAAAAACAATACTATACAAGCACATGTGCTGAGTACATTATTAGTTTCCAGTATTTAAAGTTTTTGAGAGAGTTAATAATATATATGTTTAAATTAAATATGAATATGTGAAGTAATCTATTGATGTTTATAACACCAAACTTTCATACTTTAGAACAGAGCTGCTGGCAAAACACATACCAACTTGATATATTGAAGGATTTGCCACTAAGCTTCTTAGATTTCTCTGCTCATACCACCAGCAATTTACCAAAATAACTGTAGTGTTTTCTTGTAGCTTTAGGATTACAATTTTAGTTTTTCTTTTGCTATTAGAACAATTTATTTAAAGAAAAGAATTTGAAGGAAAGGAAAACAAATAATAGAAAGGAATAAAGATATGCACACATCAATAGGAAAAAAATGTGTTATCTCTTCTGGTTTTATCTATTTCCAAGCAGTGAAACTAACCCCTAATTTTTTTTTTTTTCTTACCTAAATTTCAGAACTAAGATGAATTAAATTGGAGACAACCTCATAGCAAAATTAAATCTCACATTTTTAAAGCATTTTTCTAAATTGTCAGGTTGATGTGTTACATGCTACTGATTTGTGAAAGCTGCTTTTCAGCAATTTCAAATGTCACTTCATTTAAAATTTCAGTTCAATAGATATCACTTACATGAGTTTCATACTGAGTAGACTTTGGTAGTCAGGGAAGAGAAAAAATCAAACCATAAAACAAACCCAAACTAAAAATATAAATTATCTCTTTCCCTTTCCATATGCACAATTTTCTAGTTAGACTTAAAAAAAAAAAAAACAAACCAAGCAGTCTTACTTTTGTATTCCAGGTGAAAACCAGCTGCTGCCACACTAATGTCTGAGTGAAAATGTAGGTAAAGTTGATTGGAGGTACTATTCAACAATGCTGGCACAGTTGTACCTGGAAAGATAAAAGTTATGGAATAAACTGTAGCATGCCAATATATCAGAGTTTTATACTAAAAAAGCATAAGCAGGAGTAAATCAGACAGGCTCATTTTCTTCTCAAACATTCTCCTATGTTCTGCCTTATTTTCTCCTTGAAGTTGCAAGAAAATTTTGCTTACAAGTCATGATAATAAAAGTCCAAGTAGAATGAAACAAGATCCCATCATATTCAGATGAAACTTTATTGACTTGGATATAAAAAAAAAGGGTGTGTAGACTTATTACTTACCCTAATTCTTATAGTATGACAAGAAAAGAAGAAGCAGATGCAAAACATTAAAAAAAATACCAAAAAATACTCGCTTTATCTAACTCAAATAACTACAATAAAATTGTGTGTCACTCCACTAGCCCTGGACACACTCTTTCCCAAGTCTGACATGATATTTTGTTTGTAACTGTATGAGCTCTATGTAACTTTCATTTTACAGTCTAAACCTGGAATGTTTACTAAAGCTAAAAATTACATAATTTTTTATGATTGCCCTCAAAGACAGTATCAAATAGCTAATGAACTTGAAAGATGGATATATGAGAAATTCATTTCCTGTGGGGCATTTGCTGTTTCTTTAGTAACTGTGCGTGCACAGCCTAGGCATAAGCTTGAAACTCCAGCTTAAAAAGAAATGTTGGAAAGAATCATCTTCATAAGTCTATAGTTTAAACTATGAAATAGTGAACACATTTAAAACTAAAACTGTATGAAACTAAATCTTGATATAAAGGATGAGGACCTAAAAATGACGAGTTGGCCTTTGAAGAGGGTTTTAATGTCTGAAATTGAAGCTCCAAGTATGGAAATTCACAGACAGTACAGAGCATTCACATCAGCCAATAACATGGAATATAGGAAATAACAAAACACCTTCCTGGAGAGAGGACTTTTCACAGTATCCATACAAAATTTAAAATACATTTAAGAACATTTAAGGTGTCTGTTCTATGAGGATGTTGACTCAGAATGATTATACTCTTCATTGAACAGAATTGCTTTTCCAGCTGTTTTGTTCCTTTTAAGATCTGCTAACATTTAACACCAGTCTTTTACTTCCTTAGAGGGTGATAGCCAATAAGATGAGAAATTATATCCTATTGTACTGTGAGAAATAAATGAGGCTAGAGTTGTTCATTTTCATAATTACCGCATTCAATGGCAAAGTTCAGGCTGGCAGCCCATCACAACTGGGGTCCCTTAGGGACTGTTATTCTTCCCAACACTGTTTGAACATTGTAAGAAATTGTCCGTATGATATGATTGAAACACTACTTTTGCTGATGACAATAAACTGAGTGGTGAGCTTGGCATGTCAGTCATTTTACAGAGAAACTTCAGTGAGCTGAAAGAGTGGACTAGTAAGAACATTATGAAGTTTAACAAAGACAAGCACAAAGTCCTGCTTTTGGGACAGAATAACTGATGAATCCCACACAGGCTAGGATCTCTTTGCATCTGGAGCAGCCTTGTTGGAAGGCATCTGGGGATCCTAGCAGACAATAAACTGAACGTGAGCCAGCAGTACAGTGCTGTAGCAGCAAAGGAAAATTTGATCGTGCGTGGTATCCAGAGTAGCATTACTAGCAGAAATAGAGATGTGATCATCCCGTTTTACTCAGTGCCTTGGAGTACTGTGTCCGGTTCTGGCCCCCACATTTCAAGAAAGACATGAACAGGCTGAAAAGGGTCCAAAGGAGGGCCATAGAGATGATCAAAGGGCTTGGAAGGCTAAAGGAGTCAATCTCTTGTCCCTGGAGACGCAAAGGCTCAGAGGTCCAAACTGGTTCCCCTGCTCTTCTGTGGGCTTCTTTGGCTCTGGGAATTCCCTGTCTGCCTCAATCTAGAGCTCAGTGTCAGCACTAACCGTTGCCGCTGCCACATGCCTTGTTGACTGAGCCCCTTTGTTTTCAGTTTGAATATACTATAGTTGAGTGATCACCAGCCTCAAACTAGAAATTCTAAAATACTGCTGATTTTTTGGCTTGTTTCTACCTTTTTGTTCATTTCTGTGTATTAAGTAAAATGATCTCTCACTTAAGTTCAGACAACATACTCTCAGGGAAAAGCAACCTATTTGTCAAGAGTATCCTCTTGTCAAGCTACTACATCTATAAACTCCTCTAAGGAATCCAGGACAGACTTCACTTTGGTACACTGATGAGAGCCTTCATGTCCTTTCATCCAAGGAATTTCCACTCTCTTATATTTCCATTCTGTGACATAATTGGCAGCACAGCATATTAACAAATACTCAGGGATGCCTAAGAGTTATCTCGCTTTTTATGTCTTTTTTTCATTTTTGGCTTAATGGATAGGCTTCATGTAGTAACTGCCATTACCTGAGCTATGAGAACAAAGTATCTCCAAAGTCCCTGGACAACTTTGTAGTCTAATAATAAATATAAGTTTTACTAAAGAAAATATTCTTGGAAGGAAGATGCACATACTAGATTAAGGAAGTGGAAAACATGACTACAGCTGTAAAAGAAGATGGAAGATCAGATGCTTGATAAACATAACATGCATATAACATGATAATCATGAATTAATCATTTTATGTATATTTTTAAATAAGTGATCCTCCTTTTGTAAAGCAGAATGGTTATTGAAAAACAGGGAATTTCACTCAATTTTCCAAATAAAAAAAAATATTACATTTTCTCTACAGGAGAAAAATCAATTCCAGTTATGGATTTTCTTTTTTTTTTCTTCTAATAGAATAAGAAAAATTATACCCTGTTTGTAAAAACTGTGGCCTTCTCAACTGATAGAAATAAGAGTCAATCTATGTAAATAGTTCCTTAATTTTATTCCAGGCATGATTTTATTATGTAAACTGGAAACATATCTACTCATCATCAAATTGATCGGTAACAATATGAAAAGAATTAACTTGGTCATTAATGATCCTGTTTACTGAATGCTTCATCTTTTTCCCGAGAAAAAGATCCCTTGTATCGTAACAAGCATAAACAAATCAAAGCTATCAAAGGAAGTTCCTTGAATGTCAGCACTAATTTATACCACTATATCTTCTCTATGGGAGGGGAAGTTAAGATGAAAGAAATAATTCTTTTAAAAAGTAGTATCATCTAAATCCCACTAATCAAATCTAAATATTTTCATGACCCATTTTCTTTTGAAAATCTCTCTTTGAATTTGAATATTGACATGTGTACAGCACCCAAAATCTCCTCCCCAAAATTAAAATGTTTCATAACAATATCATGAACGATGCAGTACAGATATTCTCATTGTCTATATGTGTGAGCAAAGACAGATGTGTTCTTTCACACACCTATATATAGAAATGTATGTCTAAATCATGGTATATCCTCACCCGAAAAGCTCCCAAGACGCGGTGCTGTCATATCTCCACCATCGTATATTTCCAGAGAGTCCCAGTTATGTTCAGTGGCAAAGCTGATGACCTGGATCTGTAAAACATCACCACAGAACTTTTTAAAACAACTAGCCATATGTATTTTTAAATGTTCTAGAAAAATAAAAAATGCCCCAAAGAAAATATAAATAAGCAGACCCAAACAAAAACACTCCATTGAAAAATGTAAATAAAACATTAACTTTCACTTTTTAAGTTGTCTTTAAGTTTTAGAAAATATGACACTAGGTAAGCAGTAAGTATTTTGCACATATGTTCCATGATTATAAGTAATTACTCAAAGTGTAAATGAGCAGATAATTAAGACAGTTGCAGACCTCTCAAGTGCCTCAGTGATATCCTAGGAGGCAGCAAGTGCTGGCATTTGCATACCAGATTGTAGGATCAGGACCTGCTTTCAGTATTACACACAGTTAAAAAAGAAAGCTGTTTTTTAATCATTTTTAGTTCATACATCCGTGTAAAAATAAAGTTACAGAATAAGGCTAACCAAAAGAACAATACTGAGAAAAACAAAGAACAAATATTTTGAGTGCCCAAAGATATTATCTAACTGATTGCTTTTTTTCTGACACTTTTAGAGAAAGAAAAAATTACTTTTTAAACTGAATCACAAAGTACTTAATATTCCATGCTTGACAGAATATAGACTTGCCTGAATACCTGATCCCTCGGTCACTATAATTTTCCACACACAATTCAAGCTGTTACCATAAGGTTCAGGGTAACCTGGTGAAAGAATAGTACCTCTCCGCTCAGTAAAATTCCCACTGCATGGCACTGAAAGAAAATATTATCATGAATTATTACAAAACTTAAACCACTTCAGAGAACAGAGAAGTGTTACAGTTTTACTCAGCTAATTATAATAACTCTCTGTTGTTGTATAAGCACATAGACATGAACCAATAATCTGAATGTAAAAGCAATGATATCTAAAATATACGAACAATATCAAGCATACGATACAATCTGCATGAATAAAGAATTCAGATATGAACTTTAGCATTAGTCTGTGCAGCCTAGAACAGCCTAGCAGTGCAGTCTAATTATGTCTTACCTGAGAGTAACAACAAACTGTAAAAACAACATTAAACACAATCATGACTGACAGAAATCATGTCAATTTACTCACAGTATAAGGTATATTCCAATATTATATTGGATCAAGCTGGTAAAGCAGTGTAGTACATTAAATATTTTTACTGTATAGACAATTGCTTCATTAAGGTTCAAGAAAACAGAACTAAACTAAATAAAACCCCAGAATATATAGAAAATAGGACACCCACATTTATTTTTCAAACACTAATCAATTATAAATTCCTATGAAGAGAAACTACTTTTGGATATAAATCCAAGAAGAGAGAGAATACCTTTCAACAATTCAAAAAAAAAAATATTGAAGTGCTAAATAATTTTCCACTTCAGGTTCATTGACAAACTGAAGAAAATTAGCTGTATTTAACAATGCTATTACTATTCAATGTGCACTATGTTCCTATTTGAAATTATCATCCTGCGTGACACAAATATAAAAGTATAGTGTAATAAAACATATAAAGACACTTCTGGAGAATTAAATTCTGTCCTGTATTTCAAGCTGTCAGTGAGTCATGAAAGTAATGAATGTTCAAGAAAATGTGCATCACACTTGTTCATAAAATCTAAGTCATTATACGAAACACTATACTGCCTACCAGCCAGCTGGTTCTCAATTACTTTTTGATATGGAAAACTGCTCTTTTAAACTGGGCGTGACTGGTATTAATCGAATGAGAGGGAATATATGTGTTAAATACTATTTTCTGACACAGTTACTGAATTCTGATTCAGAGACATGTGTGACAGAAGAGATAAATTAAATGTAATTGCTTACCTACACAGCTTGGCACTGTGTCATTCCACTGAGCTAAGGCATTAGGTACAGATTGACATCGGATGGCTTTTGAGCCTTGCAGTAGATAGCCAGGACTACACTCAAATCGAACAACAGAGCCTGCTGAAAATTCAGAGCCGATTCTCCTCCCATACCTAGGCTCAGGAACTGAGCTACACTGTGTGTCACTTGTGCGTGGAACAGCTGCATAAAGAAAGGAAAAAAAAAAGATGCCATGAATCCAAATAACTGTCATCATCTAAAAAATAAATAAACCTCTAAAAATGCTCACCGTTTTTTGGGGGGACAAAGCTTAATTGTAATTTTTCATTTTATTTTTTTACAGATGCGAGCGCCATGGCAGCTTGGAGAGCAACTGACATGGGAAGCGTGTCCTTAGGCATGAGAGGACCAGTGGGTGTTTCAGCAGTCCCCTTTAATGACATGATGCTATGCCTACCAACTACTTTACTTATTAAATACAGCAGATTTCACTTGTCATTAGGAGTTTCTCATTAGAAGCCAAGAGAAATAATATGTTGTAGATAATTAGATATGAAACCAATTTAATACTATTCAAATATTTGATTTATCATATTGGAGAATATAAAGTAATAACAACGTACTCTTAAGGTAATTTCAATTTTTACAGTTGATGTGATGCAAAAACAGTTAAAAAACTGTAAACAACATTCAAAGAGCAAAATAATGAAATTAATTAGAAGTTCATGGGTTTATTTTCACTTTGGCTTTGTTGTTTATAACCATTTTTTTATAACAGGAATGTTTTGAGGTTTACTAACTCTTTGTGTTGTACATGTTGTTCATGTATTAAAATTGTTCTTTTTATATTTCATTTTGCAGTTAGCAAGTAAATCATATATTTTTTTAAAAAAATATAAATTTACAGAAATAATGACAAAAATATAATGTAAAACAGATGATATTGCACACAATTTGTAACAGAATATATGTACATTAAAATAATCTCAGTACATATAAGCAGTTTTTCTGTGTGAAGAAGTAATTTCAGAGGGTCGCTCCATCTAGATATACGTAGCACCATGAAAACTGCCTGCCATTTGGTCCTTGGTTAACAAGGTAGTAGAGAAAGAAAAAAGAAAAAAAATGGGTTAGGCTTTCTTCCTGACAGATTTTCAAACATGATGTTTCTACCTCACTAATCTATTTTAAGGCTAGCATAAACAGAATCACAGTTACATTTAATTATTTTTCATCCTTACAATTAATTTTCTTTGCTGACCGGCAACATTCAAGAGCACTGTTTCTGTGAGCACACCTCTACACATCCACACCCCCCTGTCCTACTTGTTCAGCTACCCTGGCCATTAGGTAGAGTAAAACACCTCCTGAAAAGAGGTTGTAGCCATGGGGGTTTTGGTCTCTTCTCCCAAGAAACAAGTAATAGGACAAGAGAAAATGGCCTTAAGTTGTATCAGGGGAGGTTTAGACAGGGTATTAGGAAAAATATCTTCACTGAAAAGATTGTCAAGCACTGGAACAGGCTGTTCAGGGAGCCACTGTCCCTGGAGGTATTTAAAAGACACGTAAATGTGGTGCTTAGGGACATGGTTTAGTGGTGGACTTGATAGTGTCAAGGGTTGGACTTGATAATTTTAAAAGTATTTTCCAATATTAATTATTCTACAATTATTAATATCCTGCTGTCTTAAAAGATAAGGTAAATGAGCTTATATGTACTTATTTTCATATTGATAGCTTTATGTTTTTCTTATTTCTTATATTGTCATTTGCTCTATTCAGAATCATAATTATTTAAGTATGATATTTTTAAGTAATGGTAAGTGTTCTAGAAGTTAATGTTTGTTGACAAGCTGGATACAGGACATTAATTGCAATTGATCCCATCTTAAATCTAGTATGAAATATTCAATAATTTTTATCAGAATATTGGAAGTTGTCTTTTATAATTATATTAACTTTATGTTTTACCGGTTTTCTATATTGCTACTGAGAATAATCATTATGTTTATGCAAGTCTTATTGAATGTAGAGAAAACTTTTTCAAAGCAGGTTTAGAAATAATTGGTACGAGCAATGACAGTACAATATATGCTCTTTTTATTAATATGATTTGTCAGACAAGGTCATACAGAGTGACATATTTTCTAAATTAGTAGGTTTAATGGTTGAAGATTTTAGCCTTGAAAGCTTAAGTTACGCAATGCACCCATTTATTTCAACAAAGGCAGGTGTATTAAATTTACTGTAAGGGAAGTGGTTTGTTTATACTACGAAACATATTTAACCACTTTAAAAACTTGGAAACTACCCATATTATGTAGGAGTCTCTTAGTTTACCTGCCACTGGAACAGGGGGTAGATGAAGACAAGGGCACAAAAAAGGGCACAAAAACCCTGTGGCTGATGTATCAAAAATCCCGGCTTCTGTCAGGAGTGGGGACTGGGTGCTCTTGCCACACATGTCCCCAGAAGCATCTCTGGCCCAAAGCAGTTGTCACTTTCTCAGATATCTTTGAGAACAGGCACATCACATTCCTCTGACTGGTGGAAGTTTCAGCAGATGAGAGGTGAAAGGTTGATCTTATCAGCTTCAAAGGAAGCTGCTTGTAAGTGGCACATGGTAGCTCATGATCTCCTCCAACACAGGTCACCACTACCGCCCCTTGTCAGTTCAACTTTTAGCTTTACATTTGTCCATACCTTACCTGTTTTTCTAAGAGGTTGTATGACCTGACTGAAAATTTCAGCATCACTCCATCACATTTTTCACTCACTGTATGGAAGAAACTCTTGCCCAGCCTCTTATAGGAATATTACCTTTCCCTATTTATTTTTTCACCAGCTTCCTGAAAACAGAGGAAGTTTCAGAAGAAAATCCTTGCTTTGATTCTCTAACCCTCGCTCTACCTGGAGTGCACATCTAGAGAATCCCTACAACAGCTATGCAAAGGTAAAAGACTTGATAAGAATCAGATTAAAGAATACCCTAAAATTGTCAGTAATCACTGCTGGCAATTTACACACATGCAATTGTAATCTAAACTAGCATTTTCAGCACCTCTCAAAAAAAAGACGACAAACCACCTGGATTCATTACAGCATTGCCTTATGAAAGATCTTTTCCTGTAAGCAAGCTATCTCTGCCACTGTAGCAAATGTAGGGATAGTTTACTAGCACCCTAAATTAGTTCCTGTACAAGAAGACTGCGATGTGCTTCCTTTTTAGACTGAAAGCTGCCATTTATTGAGAGCAGCCAGAAAGTAAGCCATGGCAGCCACAAACATCCGTGGTTAGAGTTGTGTCAGATTATTCTATTGTCAACAGGAAACAATGTCATGTTAAAATTAATATTTTGCTTTTTCTTCACAGGTTTACTAATAGAAAAGAAATACTAAAGATGCACAAAGAAACCATGCCATTCACTATAAGAAACACCATTTTTCTAAAGCTTTTCTTTTCCTATTTTAAGAACTGTCTTAAGAATAAATGTAATGCAAGTCAGATGTAACAACCAAGTGAGATACTCCCATACTGCTTAAAATGGAATTTAGATTTAAGTAATCCATAGGAAAATACAATACAGTTTCAAACATCTATAAACATTTTGGAAAGTAGATGTGTTCCTCTAAAACATGACAAGGCTCACAACCCAGCTGAAATGCCATTTGTGACAGATGCACTTGACCCCTTAAACAAACCTTCAAAGGAGGTAAAGGCCTGAGCTGCAGCTGGGCCAAAAATCCTCTACTTCCAATCTGTTCTCCGAAAACCCGCAAAGTAGCTGAGTGACACAATGAGTATTGATGCCATGAGCTTGGAACACTGATCATGCCACTATCATGACTAGTGGGTTGCTTTTCCAAGACTCATCTATCAAGGAACAAGGAAGACTGTGGGTAGAAGGAGTCTCATCCATTTTTATTTCCATCACGTGCAATTTGACTGCGAGCCAACCACTTTATTCCGTAAATATCACAGCCTAAGTGAGCCTTCTTTGATCTCTCCCTGCTAGGCAGCATAGCTACATGGCATCGATCTCCCCTTGAGCTGAAATGCCTCTTAACGTTGCTCCTCAAGGCAGAGAGACCTTTTATCAATGGCAGATCTTTTGTAAGTGCCAAATATCACATATAACCTTGCAGTATGCTAACTTTGATTTGTGCCTCGATAACTTAGATTTGTGTCTTTGTAGTTTTGTATCATTGCTCGAATGATTGTGCCCTACAGTAATAGAGTGAAGCTTGCCATCAAACTTCATTAAGTCTCAGTTTTACAAAATCATATTAAAACCACTTTTGCTAATACATTTCACAGTGATTCTTTAAAGAATCTAAATTGCTCATTCATGATTCCTCTACACGAACGGTCTATTTGTTTTGGGAGACCTACAATGGTCACCTAGTCTGACTGCTTAACCAATTCAGGACTCACCAAAAGTTAAAGCATAATATTAAGGAAATTGTTCAAATGCCTCTTAACACTGGCAGGCTTGGGGCATCGACCACCCCTCTAGAAAGCTTATTGTAAATGAGGACATAATGTGTCATGGTAATACATATGGAAAATAATACTAATAGTCTTATTTCTGCTCTCTAATCACATTCAACAGTGAGTATGTAGTTATGTATTTTATTTATGCCACTGATTAGATTAACTGAATTGTTACTGTCATGTTCCTTTTTCACTGTTGTTCCTCTTTGTCTTTCTTCCACAGTCCTTCCTCGTTCTAGAATTCTAAAATTCTTAATACTCCTCTTTAAATTCTCAATTGACCTCGTAAACTAATTCATGCATTTGTATGGTGGAGCAAGTAAGGGAAGACAAGCATTAAAAATTCATAATTTTTTTGGTGGTAGGAAGGTAGTTCCTTTCCTTTTTAGGGAAAGAACTCTATGCTGCTGCAACCTCAGCTATAAAAAATATATGCTATTGTTTCTTAGATAATGTCATAGCAAGAAAACAAACATAAGATAAAGCAGAAATAAAAGTAGTTCCCAGTCTTCTTAAATGGGATTGTTCCTAGCATATTTCAACATACCTGACCTGAAAATTCTGAAAGACTTGATATCCATTTAATTTGATGTTACAGATACCCTTTACGTGTTACATGAAATTTAAGGAAATGCGGACATCTGAGAAAAAGGAATTAAGGCACAGATGACATATGCAAGGAAGATTTTGAGAAAGTGACAATGCAAAAGCCATTAAATCTGAATCAAAACCTACAAAATTTATCTGTCATTTGCTCAAACCGGAATGTGAAATAATGTACATAATAACTTTTTTCCCTTCCTTCTCGCTTTCTTTCTAGCTTTTTTCCTGTGGTGCTGGTAACCTAGACTTCTCAAGCCATATCACAGAGACATTCTGTTTTCTATAGTAATTATCCTCCATCTTCTGGTAAATGTTTCATACTGCCGTGACACAAAATTGAAATCAGCCCAGTGGAAAAGTGAACAGGGAGGAAGGTCAACCTGGAATAGAGGGTGATAAATATAATTATTGGCTTTGCAGACCAGATTATTGTGTTCAGTGTGAAAATAGGCATTATTATCTGGAGTATTTAAAGGGCTAGCTAGCAAAGCATCATTGGAAATACGATCATATGCTTCAAAAGAAGAGAAAAATATCTCAAAATGATAAAGCTTCTTAAATACCACTAACTCATTAACCAATACATGTATACATACATGTGTGTATTAAATAAAGCTCTTGGAATATATTTTAAAATATATTAGAAAACTTGAATATCCCAATAGCTTCACAATTCTCCTGAGACAAAATATCTTTGTTTGACTCGTTTTATGTTGCTGCAGAGAGTAACAGAATGGGTTTGGTTGGAAACCTTTGTTAAAGATCATCTCGTTTCAACCTCCCTGCCATGGGCAGGGAGACCTCCCACTGGACTAGGCTGCTCAAGGCCCCATCCAAACTGGCCTTGAACATTTCCAGGGAGGGGACATCCACAAGTGTCCTAGGCAGCCTCTTCCAGTATTTCACCACCCTCATTATGAAGAATTTCTTTCTAATGTCTAATGTAAATCTTCTTCCTTCCAAATTAAAGCCATTCCCCCTCGTCCTATCACTACATGCCCTTGTAATAATTCCCTCCCCATCTTTCTTGTAGGTCCTCTTCAGGTACTGGAAGGCTGCTATAAAATCTCCTTGAGTCTTCTCCAGGTTGAACATCCCTAATTCTCTCAGCCCTCTGATCATCTTTGTAGCCCTCCTCTGGACCCGTTCCAACAGTTCCATATTCTTGTTACGTTGGGTGATTCCAGAACTGGACACAGTACTCCAGGTGCAGTCTCACAAGAGCAGAGTAGATGGGTGAAATCACCTCCCTCAATCTCATTTGATGCAGCCCTACATACAGTTGGCCTTCAGGGCTGCAAGCACGCATTGCTGGCTTATGTCAAGCTTCTTATCAACAAGCACTCAGAAGTCCTTTTTTCTGCAAGGTTGCTCTCAATCATGTTGTCCCATAGACTGTATTGAAAATGTGAATCTCTCCTACTCAGGTTTAGGATCTTGTACTTGGCCTTGTTGAACCTCGTGAGGTTCACACAGGTCCACTTCTCCAGCTTGTCTAGGTCCCTGTGGATAGCATTCTACCCTTCTGGTGTGACAATTCGCATCAGTCAGCTTGGTGTCATCTATAAACTTGCAGTGGTCCCAATACAGACCCTTGAGGGACACCACTTGTCATGCAACACTTCTTGTTTGTTAAATGTATTTCTTACAGTTAGTAAAAAATAAGTGTAGTCCAAATAAATGACTGAAATGAGGCACATCATTGTGCTCACCTGGAGACTTACTGTTCAACAGCAATATGTGTATGTATGTACAAATACAGCTAATAAAATTGGGGGTTTTATATGACTATAAAATCTTTAAAAGTGACAAAATAATAACTGGACACTTTAAGCATATGAAAACTAAATAGAATAAGACAGAAAAGTATTGTTCATATGCAAACGTCTGAAAAGAACTCCAATGTTGAATGTTGGTTTTTGATTCCAGAAGTTTTTATTCCCCCTCTTTTCCAATTAATTGTGCATGATAAATATAAATGCTAGTGATTTTTATGTTTTAAAAGGGCAAGTACTGATATCTTAAGCTATATCCAACGCATACTGTGCATTATTGGTGATATTGTTCTATAAACACAGAAGTAATAAGGTTTAAAAACACCATTCTGAAGGAGACTGGACAGTCCCAACAAACTCCTTACAACTACAGAAATATTCTTGAGGTGAGACAGTTCTTTCCATTAATTTGCTGTGTCGACCGAAGGCTGTGCTCCAATGTAAAAAGTAGCATTGGAAAAAAATAAAAAATCCTGAAAGTACTATTTGAAATTGTCCAAGTTTGCTTTTACAGTTCAATTTAGTGAAGTTGAAAAGCTAGTATATAAATAAACCGTAATGTTCATGCCTATCTTATTAAGCTTATTGAGTGCATATGCAATACATCTAGTGAACTGCCCAGACACCTCTTCGGGACTGCAGTTGTTTCCTGTACTGACAACGGACCTGTAAGCACATCTCTAGGTGTGCTTCATTCTCTAAGACACACGGATCAATGTGTACCAAGCTATCTAGCAGCACGCTAACAGACTTGGGCATGCTGTCTCATTCTTGTATTTCAACTGCAGTGTGCACACATGTACATAATACCTCCTCAAATTCAGTTCTGTCAGCAAGAGACCTGCAACTCCTACAGGACACCCACCCTTCAATTCTGAAACTGCTTCACAGTCTCTGCCATACCAATTTCCCCTCCCAGCTCTCCAAGGAGACAGAATTTCTTAGCAACCTGAACAAAAATTCTTGAAACATCAACTGTGAATACTGAGGATATTAATACAATTAAGCAAACTCCCCAAAACCTTGACCTGAGCTACAAATCTTTGTGAGGTAAGCCTGGAATCATCTTTGGCACTTTTACCCTCTCTTTATGGTATTACACTGAGGAACAGTGTTTGATCCAAGCTAACTTCAGTCTGAAACTAACTCTGAAACTGTAGGTGGCAAAAACATATTGAAGCATAGCTATATGGTTTCAACAGCATTACAGTGCCTGTACATATCCAAAACTGAAATTGTAAAAAGTAGTTGAATATATTTTCTTCATTTTTCTTTCATTTTTCTTTAAGTCTTGAGAAAGCGAAAATAAGCTGCTCACAGAGAAGACTTATTTGTACATGTGGGTATAGTGGCCAGCTTGGGCTGCAAGGACTGCAAGATGATAAAGATGAGGAGCCAGCTGAAGGTTGGAATTAAGGGGAGTAGATTTTGGTGTATTCATGCAATTGATGCATTGACTCCCCTAACGAACAAGCATGAAGAGGAAGGATACTGCTGAATTATTTTAGAAACATTGAGCCTGGATTAAATTATCTCATTGTGAGGAAAGACTGGGAATTTGGGCAGAAAACCTGCAGGACTTCATGAGGATATTTTCAAACAATTTAATATAAAACCAGAACATAATGCAAGTGGAGGCCAGGACAGGTAATGAATCAGGAGTACGACAATGTTGCTTAGCTACTTAGATAAAAAAATCAGGGAATTCCAAGTCCAGCTGGAGAAAAACCTTACAAGAACATTAGGAAAAAAGGAAGTTCAAAAATATATATGGATATGTTGATGCATGGGTAGGGGTTGTGTGCGTGGACAAACAAATGACAGAAGATGCAGAAAATGTTCAAGTATTAAATGTCTTTTTTGCCCTGCCTTCTCAGTCCTCAGCATTTACTTCTACAGTTTGAGAAGGAAGTGAAAACAGATTACAGACCCCTGAGAGAGGCTGGGCATAGTCAAGTCCATGGGGCCAGATAGGATTCACTGGAGATAACTGCCATTGTGAAGCCATTCTACAATCAGAAGTCCCTGATGGCTGGAAAAAGGTTAAAAGTACACCTATATTTAAAGAAATACTTTAAGACTTAAGAAGAATTCAAAATAATGTGCTGTGTGAAACTGGCACCAGTGTATTCCACCAAAAGCAAACGTATTTACCTTGGTAAACAAAATGAAATCCCCTGGCTGATGCCCCACTCTTAGCACTGAATCGCAGAAGAATTTGATTAGACGTAGCCAAAGGCAATGTTTCTCCTACAAACAAAAAAAGAAAAATTGAATATGCAAACCAAAACAATGGTCATGACTGTTAAATATGTAATCAAATATTCTGTTAGAATACACAGTTTTGTTTTCCTCCATAGATAAAGAAAACATAAATAACAGAGTATGAGATTAAATCTGCCACTGGAGGTTTGAAAACTTGTCAGAATAAAAAGACTTTGTAATTCAACAACATCAACTTTCTTACATTTACTGCAGCTGTTGGAAGTAGAGCCCCAATAAACTAGTTTGGAGAACCCTACTGCTATCTGGGGCGAAAATATTTATAACAATATTTGGTTAACGTTTTTCTGTCACTGAAACCTTTATCTTGCCATGTAAAACACATTAGCAATTAAAAGTATTTGAAAAATGACACAAGGGATCTTCGTGTGATGTTTACCATTTCAAAACTATAACTGAAGTGAGACAGAATAAATCCATGACTCATTTTAGGTAGTTGCTTCAAAAACATATATAATCACATAAGAACTATGTTACCTTATTAACTTTCTAATAGTATTTCAAATTTTATAGAGAGAGCATTAATAAAGATGTTTACTATCCTTTTATCTCCTTTTGTGATATAATTTATCTACAGTCATGATAAAAGTTGTAATGAATCTCCATAGACAGATTTACAATGCCTTTTTACTGTAAGGATGCCACTCCATAGGACAAATTTTTTTTATTTTCATTGGATTATATCAACCCATATTTTAGGAAATAATCTATTAATTTAAAATATCTTAGATATCTACGTAAATAGGATTTATAATTCTTTCAGTTAGATTAGTTTTATATTATTTTAACTACCAATTTCATGTAACAGAATCCTATCTTAAACCAACATAAATCAAAACCAGCTCAAGTAATAAGAAAAAAAAGCCAAATTTAAATTCCCTTCAATTATTTTCAAATGTCTCCTATGAAAACAGACATTAGTTTCAACTTTTTATATTTTTGATGCAGTAAAATCGGGTGCTTAGACTTAAACTTTAAAAAGCAAATATGTTTTGTTATTGAATGCTTGCTGCTATTTAATATAATTTAATATAATTTAAAAATTAGTTTGTGAACTCTTATTATGACATAAATAGCTACGATTCACCAGAAGAAAATGATTAGGTGGATTTTTCAAATAATACTGTTTTCTTTAAAAAAAAAATGCGTTATATTCTTTTAACATCAATTAATTCTCCAATTATTCAAAATGAAAACAAAGAAGCCATGAAAAACCCTGGACTGCACAAATCTTAAACCCACATATAAACTCTCCTAAATACTAGGAGTGTATGACAAAACGCATTATAGCTGCAGAAATATATTTATATATTATCGACTTGAGATGAACATAGTCATTATGTTTGCATACACTGGAAATTCTGGCCTTGATGAAATCCATATAAGTTACTTATGATTTCACGAGGTCAATGTTTTGCTATAGTTACCTAAATGGAACAGCTGGCCTGCTTTTAGTGTAAGTGCATGTTTGCATACAGTTAACTGCATTTTTCGAACACAAGTAATTTGTGTTTATATTAGACATTCAGAAAATGTAGATATATATTTCATAGAATCATAGAATCATCTGGTTGGAGATGATCTGGTTCTGAGATCATTGAGTCCAACAGTGCCTGTCTCCTTACTAAATCATTTCCCTAAGAAACTCATTTACCCATCTCTTAAACACCTCCAGGGATGGAGATTTACAGACTTTAGGGGCAGAAAAGATATTTATACCACCCTATCTGCCCCCTTACATAAAGATCTGAGAATTCCATTTATTTCTGCACTCATCCCAGTGGCCAGTTCTTGCCTAAACAATATGTTACAGAAGAATGTCTTGATTCAAATATTTAATGCTCTTCCATTACTCCTGGGATCCTGTTCCAAAGACTTTATTATTATAGTTCCAAATGATATCCATAATATTCTCCTGATTTACTTTTTACACATTCAGCTGCATAAGAAATGTATACTTCTTTTCTTTATTACTTACCCGAATGTGATCCAGACAGTGAACTAAGAAGTCTTGCCTGAGAGTTTTCACCATCAAATAATTCTGCCACATCATTCAAAGCTGTCTGAAAATAGGCAAATTGTCCAAACACAACTAGAGTAAAAAAAAAAAAAAAAAAGGAAAAAAGAGAAAAGATAAACCAAGAACCTATTCTTTAAAAACAAATCTAATGAGATATTTTTGCTTGTCTTAGTTACCAGTGGATTTCTGCATGAATTCTTTCCAAATTAATTGTCTACCATGATAAAACAGCTGTATGAAACATAAGAAATAAGAATATGATTTCCTTTTCGTTATTTCTTTATTTTTAGTTTAAATTTCATTACCAACCTTAGACACTCTCATGCAGAGTCCCTCATCACACAATTAGTTGCTTATCCAGATTTAATCAGAGGAAGATATTTTAAGATGGTTGGGTTTGTAACTTTGTATTAGCACTTATTTTATAAAAAAGAATATAAAAACTGATCAAATATTAAAAATATCGATATGTTGTCACAGTATTGACAAACTGCTACATTCTGCATTTTTCTCCAGGCTGAACTTCCTTGAACTTCCCTTGCACTGTGCTTCAACTTTTTAATCACCTTGCTTCCTCTTGATTGGTCTTGTTCTATTTTAGCAATCTGTGACTTGTAATTTGGCAGCCCTAAACTACAAATAGTTTTCAGATGCTACTTCATGTCGGCTCTGAAGAAGGTAAGAGAATTTTCTCTCAACTTGCAGGCTACATCTTTGCGAATGCAGCCCGGCGTGCAGAGAGTCTTCACTGCTGCAAGGGCACCCTTTGTATAAGCTATTATCAATTAGATAAACCTATTCAAAGTGCTAAAAATATGTATTTTTAAAAGCAAATTTTTATCACAAATGAAAAAGGATTTGGTTTAAATTGTTTCTATAGCCAATACATTCAAGTAACTTTTCCATCAGATCCCCTTCAAGTCAGGTCCATCATTTTGTCAGGTACTTGTCAAGCACTGTAAATGTTCACTATAGAGTCTACTTGTGTCAGTTTCTCTTTCTCATAAATAAGAATAGCTATACTTATTTGTTTAGATGGCTGGTGGAAAGGTTGTATAATTTTAAATATGGTAAAATATGAAATTTTGAGCATTATCTATCAAAATTTTCTCAACTGTGATAATATTCAATTATTGACATGCTAATCGAACACCGAAAAACCAAACACAATGTAATTACTTAAAAGACATTCACAACTATTGATATGAACCTAGAGATATTTTGCATGTTATTGATCAGGAATTCTGCTGAAAAATATTATGTAATAAAGCCTCTAATTGGACAAATATGTCTCTCTTTAAAGCTCTGAAAGCATTTAATTGTGAATATTAATCACTTTGAATGATTTGATGGCTTCGTTCTATAAATTGCAGTTACTTTCTTATTCTGATTATTTTCTGATTATTTTCTTACATTCCGTACAATTCTAGTAGGAAAAAGAAAATTCAAAACTATACTAAAGAATACAGAATGCTTTTACACTTCCTTGTAGTACAGATATTAAGGATTTGTGTTACTCCAACCTCTAAAACATTGATCAATAACTTTTATAAAATGCATATTGTGTTTTTTAAATAGAACAATAACTAATTAAAATATATTTTATTTAGCCATTGGGTTTGCAAACATCTACTGTGCAAACATACTTTCCTTCAGAAATACTTCTGAAATTTAAGAACAAACTTTCTAAAACATGTTAAAAATGAAATTAATGATTTTCTTACCAAAAAGCTGTGAACAAAAATTGTGAACAAAAGCATTGAGCATGTGACAAACAATGATAATAATAAAGATATGAATTCAGTACTAGAACTATACCTAGCAGATATAATAAACTTTTCCCAAGCTCTCAACCTGTAAATGTCTAACTGTTTCTGTCAGCAGGTTTCCACATTCCTCAGTGAAAAAACTACTGAGTTCTTACAGGTTTCATTGCATACAGAAAGTACCAAACACACTAAGTTGCTGTGCATTCACTCTGTTGTACAATGGATCTTATTGTTATTTATCCAAACTTGAATTAGGGGAACCTGCTTTGCAAAAAACCACGCCTTGCATACAATTGCACAGGTTTTAGAGATTTTGTGCAAGTATTTTGACACATTGACATAATCAGTCTTGTGACTTTTCACAAACGTTTCCGACACTATTATGTAAAATTGCTTTCTTTCCCTTCACTGTACTTGTTAAATGTGATTCTACTCATCTCGTCCTTGTCAAAACAGGAAATCCAAAAGTTAAAATGTAGGAGAACACATGATGCTTGGGTTTTGACAACTGATTTTACTTTGCAGGAAGCTTGAATGAATGATTATAATGATGAATGATGTAATGAATGAAAGAATTCAGGCTATAACTGAGTAGCAGACATAGATAGCTTAGCTGAAGTCTATTGATTACTTTATGGAGACGTAAAAGGTCAAAATCCTAGAATCAGTTTCTGTCTACAATACATTTATTTTTTTTATAGGAAATTTGCAATATATCAAAAATCTAGGGTCACTAATGACACATGAAGGACACTGGAACAGTAGAGCAATGATGAATGACCGACAAATCAGTAGAAGAAATTCTTACCAAATTCTTTAGGTACGGTTATTGAATAAAGGCAAGTCTGACCAGCAGTGTAGTTATGAGGATAACTTGGTGATAAAACCACTCCCTCTGACCCAGTATACTGCCCTCCGCATGGTGCTAGAAACAAACCAGAAAGAAACATTTTATATTGATTACAGTTGTCTGTGTTAGTTCAGTTAGTTCAGAAAACTTAAGAGATCACAAACTGATGGTTTAACACTTTTGCTTTTGTTCAGTTTTCCTGTAATGACATATATAAAGGTTCTTTCTGAGGATATATTTTTTGTTAAAATTCCTTTAACATTAGAATACATAAAAATTTCACTTGACTACAAGTATTCATATAGGACTGGAAGTACAATTTTTTTAATTAAAAGAAAATTTAAACAGAATTTAGGTGTGAGTTTGTTTTTCTTTAAATTTGAATATATGTCTATATCTAACTATGCATGTAGCGCAGAAAAAATAAGACTCCATAAATAAATGGCACAACACAGTTAGCTTGGGTCTCAGAGAGGTACATAGATATACTAAACAGTACTCTGCACAGAATGCCAGGGATTCCACTTTTTGAATGTGTTTTAACTGTCTTGCTTTTCATAACTTCCTATATGATTATCAAAGGAGCATATAGATTATACATGTAACAAAATTTTCAGATTCATATATATAAAAAACAGAAGAGAAAGAGTGAGAGATACTCTCTACAGCTACAGAAATTAGAAGGGATACATAAGGGTAGTGGAGTCCCAGCTTTCAAGAAGAGTTGGGCATTCTTTAAGTAGCAGTTCTGCCCTTATGAGAAAAAAATGCACAATGTGGTATGTTCCTTTCTTTCATGCACAACAAATGCGGCAGGATAAGGGGCTCTTGGATTTACTGATTATGACTGAAAGCAATCCATCACATGAAGTCTGTGTCTCAAGGACTTCTCAGGAAAAGCCAAAGCAGGGATATGTGCTTTTGGAGAAATAGTAATCATAAGGAGCAGCTATTTTTAATTTAATATATCCTTGTGTTGGATATTGAAAAAAACACATTTCTATACAATAACACCAAAGTATTGCTCTTCTCAGCCTTTGAGAACTAGAGGAAGAGTTTGGTTTTCTGTCAAAATCTGCATTAAAATATTAAGCCTTATAACTCCATTGGTTGTAAGTAATTCAGTGGTCTTTGTTTGGTTGGTTAAATGATTTCATCAAACAATACTCAAAACAAGATTTTATAAAAATGGAAGTTTGTTGTGCACCGTTGTTTTACCCAAGAAGCCAATAATGAAATTATTTTAATAATAAATGAGTAGATATGTTAAATTATAATAAAACTCTGATAGTCACATTACTTTTGGTTTTAAGCAAGGAGAATATCATTGCATAATCTAAACATTTGTTTTCTAATATAAGGAACAAAGTAAATCATTACTCTACTCAGCAAATCTTACATATAGTAGACTACATTTTAATAACTGCCTGTAAAGTAGCTCTGCAGAGAAGGACCACAAGACCCCACAAACAGCCCCCAGCTCTGCTGACATTGCTCATGTGCTACAGGAATGTGCCTTAGGACTGAAGACACAGCCTGTGCTTTAATCAGCCTTGGCTCCTGGCTCATCCGCCCTTGCGGAACAGACCTGCTCTTTCTGCTCCTTTAAAATCACACTTGAAATACTTCAGTAAGTTTAACTTCCTTATACAGGCAGCAATTAATACTACAAATCTGTGTCTTCTCTTAGCTGCTTATATGAATTATTCAGAAATCCAGTGTAATGATAGAATATGAGAAGTTTAACCTATCAGCAGGCTCAATAGGGTTGTGTGGCTGAGGTGAATCTCAAATATCATAAGGAATCAGTTCATGCCATGAATTTAAATTTTTTATATTTCTGTTTCTGCTTTGAGGATATTAGAAAGTAAGCCATAAAGTCTATCTTCTAATTACCAGATGAAATTCTCAAGTAATGAAATTTCACTGGAATGAAAGTGTGTAACTTATGCATGATTTAAAATCAATTCCAAAGTTATGACTTCGTAAAAATGTTCCCTTCTAAAATGTGGTTTCCTATTTTTAGATATACTTTTGATAATATCATTGATAGTATCTATGATAACATCTCTGCAGTATATCCACTCTGTAAGGAAAGCCTGTGAGGGCTTGGGCTGAAAAAGATGCCAGTTTTCTTGCAGGTTAAGCCTGTAAAATGTATCAGTGCAATGTTGTGACAGTCAAACACAACCTAAACAAAACTCTCATTTTGACTGCAAGTAATGTTTGGTTTTGTGAGAAAAAACCCTACATTTTCAAAGAATGTATTTTAATAACTTCATTAAGGACTGTAAAATTAATAATGAAAACAGTATGTTGGAGACTTTCCATCGTTGTTTCAGGATATATCTACTGGAAGTTGCCAACTGTTACCAAGGTAAATGTGAAATATATTTTAATAATTTCTGACTGTAAAATGCTACCTTAAAAAAAATTAAAACGCCATCATAAAGTATAAAAGTTGAATTGATATAATTTGGGTAATTTACTTGAAGAACAAAGTTCATAATTTTCAGAGATTCTTAGGGTTTTTTATATAGCACTTATTTTACGTTCTTTTCCATTTTTCATACTTCAAAATTAGTAATGTTTTTCATATAATATTTTAAAGAAGTTCAAAAAGAGGCAATTAACTATTAGTATAAATAGAGCAATATAAATTCAGAACACTGTCTTAAAATAGCATCATAAGCATTTTTATTTCATTTTTTCAGTTTTGATTGATTTTTTTTCCATTAAGATAGATATTACAAGAGAGTTTTATATGACAACAAAACCACTCCTCAGTGTATTTTGATTTTGGTCTCCTATATGGCTCCTATCCTTAAAATTTTGTATCAATATGTTTTAGATAATGCATCTGTATTTGATATCTATATTTAAATGTAAAATGATATATTTTGTTTCCAATTTACACTCACATTGTTGTTATTTTACTTTAAATTTAATGGATCGGTTTTACTCAAAACTGAGCCCTGTGACAAAATGTAGAATTCTTTACTCTGTTTCCTTTGGATTTTTGACAGTTAACTGGGGTTCCATGATAACCCACAATCTGAGATTTTTGTCCTTCTCATAAATAAAGTCTATTTTATTAAACAGTAATTTAAGACTCTACAAAGAAGTCTTATAAACATAGGTAAATATTTATCTAGTATGGTTTTCTCCATAGTAGAGACCTAAATGTAGCAGCCATGTAAATGATACTTTAAAAACCCTAAACATCTTAACTGAAGTCCTAAGAGTGTGTGTTCTAAAATGGAACACACAGGAAACTGTACTAGTCAAATAGACTTATTTTCACAAGCATATCTTCCATTTTAGTTTTACTCAGATTTAACAGTGTCAAGATATAAAATCTTTCAGTTATTAATTTCTGTTTTTTTAAGCACCCAACATTATTTAGAACAGATATCGCAAGAATCTCAATACTTTATTAATTTTCACCTTGGAATAAGTATTATAACTACTGAGGCAGAAAATTAAAGTGACGTCTCAGAGCTATGGCTAACTAATTTATCCTCTATCCCTTGTTTCATCATTTGTGTTGTATAAATACAGAACTATTTCAACAAATCAAAAGAAAGTTACGTATATTAGTCATTGTGAATAAAGTACTAAATTATTTATGTTGAAAGATAATCTCCTGTAAAATTTTAGCTTGCATGATCCTCAGAATTAATTGGTGTGAGATATTGATGTCTATTTTTTAAAAATACAGGTATTGTTTTAAAAGCTCTGTCTGTCTGCTCAAGAATTTATTTGTGAATGTAAAAAATAGAAGCTATACATAAGTATTTCTACATACACTACNTTTGTGAGAAAAAACCCTACATTTTCAAAGAATGTATTTTAATAACTTCATTAAGGACTGTAAAATTAATAATGAAAACAGTATGTTGGAGACTTTCCATCGTTGTTTCAGGATATATCTACTGGAAGTTGCCAACTGTTACCAAGGTAAATGTGAAATATATTTTAATAATTTCTCACTGTAAAATGCTACCTTAAAAAAAATTAAAACGCCATCATAAAGTATAAAAGTTGAATTGATATAATTTGGGTAATTTACTTGAAGAACAAAGTTCATAATTTTCAGAGATTCTTAGGATTTATTATATAGCACTCATTTTACATTCTTTTCCATTTTTCATACTTCAAAATTAGTAATGTTTTTCATATAATATTTTAAAGAAGTTCAAAAAGAGGCAATTAACTATTAGTATAAATAGAGCAATATAAATTCAGAACACTGTCTTAAAATAGCATCATAAGCATTTTTATTTCATTTTTTCAGTTTTGATTGATTTTTTTTTCCGTTAAGATAGATATTACAAGAGAGTTTTATATGACAACAAAACCACTCCTCAGTGTATTTTGATTTTGGTCTCCTATATGGCTCCTATCCTTAAAATTTTGTATCAATATGTTTTAGATAATGCATCTGTATTTGATATCTATATTTAAATGTAAAATGATATATTTTGTTTCCAATTTACACTCACATTGCTGTTATTTTACTTTAAATTTAATGGATCAGTTTTATTCAAAACAGCCCTGTGACAAAATGTAGAATTCTTTACTCTATTTCCTTTGGATTTTTGACAGTTAACTGGGGTTCCATGATAACCCACAATTTGAGATTTTTGTCCTTCTCATAAATAAAGTCTATTTTATTAAACAGTAATTTAAGACTCTACAAAGAAGTCTTATAAACATAGGTAAATATTTATTTATCTAGTATGGTTTTCTCCATAGTAGAGACCTAAATGTAGCAGCCATGTAAATGATACTTTAAAAACCCTAAACATCTTAACTGAAGTCCTAAGAGTGTGTGTTCTAAAATGGAACATGCAGGAAACTGTACTAGTCAAATAGACTTATTTTCACAAGCATATCTTCCATTTTAGTTTTACTCAGATTTAACAGTGTCAAGATATAAAATCTTTCAGTTATTAATTTCTGGTTTTTTAAGCACCCAACATTATTTAGAACAGATATTGCAAGAATCTCAATACTTTATTAATTTTCACCTTGGAATAAGTATTATAACTACTGAGGCAGAAAATTAAAGTGACGTCTCAGAGCTATGGCTAACTAATTTATCCTCTATCCCTTGTTTCATCATTTGTGTTGTATAAATACAGAACTATTTCAACAAATCAAAAGAAAGTTACGTATATTAGTCATTGTGAATAAAGTACTAAATTATTTATGTTGAAAGATAATCTCCTGTAAAATTTTAGCTTGCATGATCCTCAGAATTAATTGGTGTGAGATATTGATGTCTATTTTTTAAAAATACAGGTATTGTTTTAAAAGCTCTGTCTGTCTGCTCAAGAATTTATTTGTGAATGTAAAAAATAGAAGCTATACATAAGTATTTCTACATACACTACATATACATGTATGTGTATATATATATGGTTTTTCATTCTACTTTAAAAAAATAAGAAAATAAATATTGGTATTTAAATTCAAATTTTGTGTCAGAAACAGCTCAAAAAACAAGTTGAGGGGTATATCATTCTGCTAGGTGAATCACAGGCAATTTTTCTTTTTCTGCACCACTCAGTTTTATAACAACTTCTTAAATAACACAAAATATAATTATTAAAGTTATTGCAATGTCACAGCAAAAGCTGCATTCTGCACTTATTATAAGTAAAACAATTCAATCTGCTGTTCCATGTGCTCTAAACATTCACCATATGGAGGGGAAAAAACACAGTATTTTTCTTCAAAATATTTTTAAAATAACAAGGACAATGAATCAGCAACCCTTGAGAAAAAAAACATCCACCCTAATTCCTCTTTCTCATTGTTGTTGGTTAACAAGCTGAACATGAGCCACCAACATGCCCTGACAGCATAGGTGGCCATCAGCCTCTGGAGCTAGGTGTTAGGAAGATCATTTCACAGAACATCCGTGGAGGTGGTCCTTCCTTTCTTCTCAGCACTGGAGTGCTGCATCCAGTCCTAGGCACCCCGGTACAAGAAATACATGAACTTAATGGAGTCCAGTGAAGAGCCATGAAGGTGACTGACAGACTGGCGTGTCTTTCATATGAACTGATGAGGAGAGAGCTGGAACTGTTTAGCCTTGGAAACAGAAGGCTCGGGGCGAATCTTAGCAATGTGTATAAATATTTGATGAGAGGAAACAAAGAGGGAGAAGCCAGACTCTTCTTAGTAGCATCCATTCACAGAATAAGAGGCAGTGATCTCAAGTCAATACACAGAACATTCCATCCTAAGACACGAAAACACTTTTCTACAGTCAGGGTAGTCAAACACAGGCACATGTTTTCCAGAAATGTTGTGGACTTGTCACCCATGGAGATACTCAAAACCCAACTGGGCACAGTCCTGGGTGATATATTCTAGGCGACCCTGCCTAAGCAAAGACGTTGGAGTAGGCAATCTCCCGAGGTCTTTTCCAGCTTCAGTGATGATATATACAGGGGTCCACTCAGAAGATAATCTAGTTACGCTGTAGGTCTGAGGACCATAGAGGAGGCAGGGTCAAACCCAGAATTTTAAACAAATACATACAACCCAGTTTAGGTTGGGAATGAAGGCTCAGGGTTAAGTTTAAATAGAACTTCTGGGCCTTCGGGCAGAGATGTAAGTGGAGACCCCAGCTGAAGCTGGTCAGGGCAATTAAGACCTCTCGGTTTTGTCAGGGCCACACTAGCAGGTATTAAATTCAAATATACACAAACTGACACTTTATTATCCTGTGATTCAAATGAATGATAATAACAACAGCAATGAAAACAACAATAATGATAGTAATATATGATACTGAAAGATATATGTACAATAATGACAGGTACCAGATTTTTACAGAGTGGTTCTACAACTACCATACCTTTCCTTAAATTAACGTAACCCACAATTCTGCAGATATTCTGCTGACCTCGGAGAAGATGAGTGTAAATGATACAGATGTGTGTGTGTGTATATACGTGTGGGTGTATAGATATAAACGTCTATAAATAAAAATGTGTGTCTGTATCTATGTGTGTACGTATAGGCATGTATTTGCACTGGTGAGGCTGCTCCTTGAATACTGTGCTCAGTTTTCGGCCCCTCACATCATAAAGACTGCCTGGAGCATTTGCAAAGGACAATGAACGTGGTGCAAGGTCTGGAGAACAAGTCCTGTGAGGAGTAGCTGGAGGAACTGGGGTTGTTCCGTCTGGAGAAAAGGAGGCCAAGGTTCTCCATTATTGCTCTCCACTTCTACTGGAAAGGAAGCTGAGGTGGTGAGGTGAGTGTTGGTCTCTTCTCTCATAAGAAGTGATAGGAGGAAACAGCCTCAAATCGTGCTGGAGGAGGTTTAGACTAGATATTACGGAAAATTATTTCACTGAAAGGATTATAAAGTATTAGAACAGGCTGCCTAGGGCCCAGGAAAGTGGCTGAGTCACCATCCCTGGAAGCATCTAAAAGATATGTAGATGTGGAGTTCAGAGACATCATTTAGTAGTGGAATTTGTAGTGTTAGGTTAAGGGTTGAAGTCGATCTTAAATGTCTTTTCCAACCTAAATGACTCTGTTATTCTATGATTCTTATTTTGTGTGTTTACGTGTGTGCATCAGAGCAGAGATGGCAATTAGAAGGGCCTGAAATAATGTGAGACGTGCTGAAGTCTAGTAGACTGTTGTTTTCACACCTAAACTCATGGAGAGAAGCAGCAATTAAGCACTATGAATAATAAGCAACCCACACTGCATCAACTTCCCATGCCTTTCTTCTTTGGGAATATGGGTGTAGGCTTAGGTTATGGCTACACTGGGCACTAAAACAACAGGATTGGCCGCGGCACATATGTTCACTGGTACCAGTACTACTACTCCCACTTTCAGAAGCATGTATGGGTGCCTCACCAGGAAGAGTCTCTGTCTCATGCTTGTTCTTGCACTGTGACTAACAAATTTTAAATAGCGCTATAAGTTCTGGATCAAAATCATGCCTGGAAATAGTCTAATAGCTTGATCTAACAATTTATTTCTAGTCCTTGGTCCTTCTTTTGAGCATGATTCAAATAGTACATGTATAGTTGATACATCCTTTTAAAATGCTCTTCTAGAATACTATCACTAGGAAAGTAATACCTGAAAACAAAGTATCTTGAGACTATATATAGCACAGATAAGTCTATATTATTACAAATCCATACTATTACAAATATATTGAAGCTCTGTTTTGTTGCAAGGACTGCCCCTATTTGCAGTCCAAGAAACAAAAAATTGGCAACCGACAATAAAAGGAGAATAAAAAGAAACAATGTAACACTTCATAATTATTGTTTAATCAGTTTTATATGGATTCTCATGCAGATCACAAAATCTTCCACTATACTTGATGTAAGGAAGAAACCATAATACCTTAAATATTTCATTGTAAATATTATGAACAAAATAATATGTGTTGATTTCAGAATTTAAAAATATTTTAAAATAGTTAAAACAATAAACTAATGACTAAGTGACAGACCAAAAGTCATATAATCATAATTTTTAACTTTATGGATTTTTTAAGACAACTATATGTGAGAAATAGTATAAATAGCCTCAGGGACTGAGAAACTTTGAATTCACTGAGTGAAAATTTTAGGAAAAGAATACATACCATTACATGATGGCAATGCTCTGTCCCATGCTGGCTTTCCATCTGCACCGATTACACACGTTATAGTTGAAGGATTGATAATCTTATATCCAGAATCACATTGGTAAGTAATAGTCGAACCAAGCTTAAAGTCTGTTCCAATTCTTGTTCCATTCATGATGTTTCCAGGATCAAAACAAGCTTCCCGAGGCTTTTCTGTTAAAATGAATTAAAGTAACTCTATATACACTGTCAATTAAAATAAAATAAAATTAAATAAGATGAAATGAAATGAAATGAAATGAAATTTAACAATTATCAGCTGGGTTTTTCCCCATAAGTTTACATTTTTCAAGATTTTATTAGGATATTTTTCTTGTTTCTGCGTGTTTACTAGAAAAGCGTGGATGTTTATGTTGGATGTTGCATTTGGCCGAGGAAATTATATTGAGACAAACTAAGCAACAGCATTTTCTTCCCCCCTCTTGCTGTTAAAAGCCTCCAAAAATTGATTTGCTACAATGAAGTTTAGAAGTGTGGAAGAAGAACTATCATTTCTGGAACTCACTACTTAGCACTATTATGGTTTTTTAACCAGGTATCATACTCATTGCTCAATAAAATCTGTTTAGGAAGCTGCTGTACTATGGAATAATTTAAACATTTAAAACGTATTATTCACTTATCCTTTATACTTAGGAATATCTAACAATAAGTGGAACTTCAAGGCTGAGAAAATAAACACAACATTTTTTTTTCTGGCATGAGCTAATATGTACAAAATCTTTAAGTAAAAATTGGTACAGGCATTCATGTTTACAAGTCTAGGTTATGGCTCATTTTTGGAAAGTTAAAATACAAAGAAAGGGATTGAAGAACTAATTCATATTAGAAATTACTTGAAATTACTTTCAGGAATATGATTGAGATTATCTTCAAATAAGGAAGATTTAGACACAAAAACTTTTTCTTACTAAATGAATGAAAACAAAATATTTGTATTACTATACGGTTGATAAACATGCAATACTATAAAAGGTTTAAACACAACTCTGTCTCTTTAAAATCTATGAAAATATTGTGTAATATTACTTCTATAAATATTTTTTAAATCTGTGAATCAAATACAAATAAAGTTCGTTGTAGGAGACAAAGATTTTTCATTAAAAAATTCCAGATTCAAATTAATAGTCAATAGTTCTAATATGCCTTCTTCCCTTATTAAATGTTAATAAAACATGTATTTTAATGAAACACTCAAGGAATATTATCAGAAAGCAAAACTAGGTGCCCATATTTAAAAATGTAAAGTAATCAATTTTATATAAAATATTGAATAGTGTATATAATAAAATATTAAATTATTAAGCACAAATGCACTACCCTATGAATATAATAACTTTAAAAAATAAACTATTCTACTCTTGGATGTTATATTTTAACTTTCTTCTTATTTCATTTAACTTTCAGTTGCATAGAGGCACAGATACCAGATTATGCTGAGAACAGAAACTACAAACACAGTGAAAATGCGCATGCACATTTTCAACAGACATCTTTATCTCTTTATCTCTTTCTGCTCAACTTGTCATTTTCTTTCCTTGTAGGCCAATATGATTTCCTGAAACAAATTTTATTCTCATTTTAATTATATTTTATTCCAAATTTAGATAGGAAAAGATTAGATACCACCTATGGCAATATGATAAAAAGTCTTGCCACCATGGAGAATAAAGCATTTTTCTGGATGATAGTTGAAGACTAAATCTAAAAATTATTTTATAGGTTTTTTTAAAGTCCCTCTCTTTTATAGGTAAGATATTTCTATATTTTTTAGATACATTTGTTCTGTCCTTTTTCTGATATGTACATTAATGTGGTTCGCTTCCATTCCCAGGAAAAAGAAGGTAAGGCTGCACCTCTGCTGAGGAAAATCAGCTTGATAAAATTCAGCAGAGTTGACAATCAAGCCAGAGACAACATCTGTGACCAGAAGAAAAGAAACTGGCATTTAAGGTGAGTATGCATCTTTTATAAACAGTCAGGGTCAGCCATTCTCTAGCTAGTAGCAGATAACTCCCCAAAAATGCAAATATTGTCCTGCACTAGTTATTCAAAACCACATGTGTATATTCAACAGCAATGTGGAAAGGAAAATGTATTGGTATGTATCAGTAAGGAAGCAGCAGCAGTCATGTATTCTGACTGGGTAAAGCAATTCAGTTTTTCTACAGCTCTTTTCCAAATGCTGCTTCTGTTGTGCATCTTCTAGCCCTACGTTTTTTTTCTGGAAGATGAAAATGTGCACAAATAATGTGAAAGATGTTTCATGAAAGAGGATTTCTGGGTTCCTCCACACATTTACAGAAAACAGGTTTTGAAACCTACATTGACACAAAGAGGTAACTGGCAGTTCAATATGAGTACATCTAGAAGTAAACAGAGTCTCAATAAAAAACATATCTCTCCCTTTATGTTTCCATAGATTATAGTGAGAACAATACCTTTATAGTCAATGGCAAATCCTGACATTCCAACAGAAGCATCGCTGCGAAAAGCCAGAAACAGACTATTTCCACTGCTCTCTATTCTTTCAGGAGCCTGTGAGCCTTGAAAACTGCCAATTAGAGGACTGTTGGAATCTTCTCCTTCATAAATATGTAGAAAATCATAACTGGGTTCCATATTGAAACTGAAAATAAAGGAAAAAGATAATTAAGTCTTCATTTCTTTTTCATGAGTTAAACACAACTGTGACGATGGCTACCAATCTTCTGCCTAACATGTTTTCTTCTCCAGAAATAAAAACATTTTTAAATCGGATTCACAGTGAAAATTTACTAACTTTCAATAGCATTGATTTGAACACCTTCAGCTTTCTAAAAGATCTATTATAAGGGCACCAAGCAGGTTCTGTCTATGTTCAATGAAAAAGAAGTATATTCTCCCACCTATTTTAAACACCTTTCTCAAGATGGAATGAATCACCTACTGCCTCTTACCAGTGACAAGAGGAATTATCTGGACAACTAGATTAAATTAATAGTCCAGCTTTTAGTTGGCTAAACTGAATAATATTAAATTCACCTGTTACAAATGTAAATTCACCATTTTAGAAATACGGTGCTTTTGTAGGGAAAGTCCACTGTCCTGGAACTGGGCTTGGTTTATACACAAATTATACCAGAGAATTAGGACAAATTAAAGTGAATTATTATTAAAAATATTCTTAGTAAAAAATTTATGCTATGCCATATTTGGTGATATTTATATGTTTTATATATATCTTGGGAGTCTAGGAAGGTCCTTGCTGACTAGAAGCTAGATAATGTTATTCCATTTTACAAGAAGGATTTCAGGGAAGTTCTGGAGAACTGTGGACCTCAGTCTAACCTCAGTTCCTGGAAAACTTATAGAGATACTGGCTACTTTTAAAAAGCATTTAAAGAATAATTCAGTCATCAGGCACAGTCACCATGGGTTCACAAAAGGAAAGTCCTGTTTAAGTGATTCAATATCCTTCTACAGTAAAGTCACACACCTAGGAAATGAAGGTAAGATGGAGGTTTTTCTGAATTTTAATCAGGCTTGTAATATTGTGCCTCACATATTCTTCTGGAAATGTTGTCACACTGTGGGATGAGCAGGTACACGTTGTGTTGGGTAATGAAATGGCTGAATGGCAGGGCTTAAAGTGTTGTAGTGAAAGGGGCTACACCTGTCTGTTGAGCAGTCACCTGCAGTGCTCCTGAGAGTTCGGTTCTATGGGCGGTTCTATTCATCCATCAATGTTCTATGGGTGGTTCTATTCATCTATCAGTGTTCTGGATGCAAGAGCTGAATGCACCATGAGCCAGTTTGTCAATTATATCAAACTGGGAGGTGCTGTTGACTCTCTTGAAGGACAAGGGGCCTGGCAGAGGGATGCAGATAGACTGGAACATTGGACAATCATTAACAGGATGAAATTTAACGAGTCAAAATGGCAGATTCTGCATCTAGGACAGAGTAATGCTAGTCACAAGTGTAAATCAGAAGAGGAGTAGGTGGGGAACAGCCTTGTGGGTAGGGATTTGGGGACACTGGTTGGGAGCAGGCTCAATAGGACTCAGAGCAAACTGCATCCTGGGGCGCATCAAACACAGCATAATCAGCTGGTTAAAAGAGGTGATTATCCTACTGCACTCGGTGTTGGTGTGGCCTCGCCTTGAACGTTATTTGTTTCTTTGGAACCCCACAATTTAAGAAGAATTTGAGGTTCTTTGAATGCATCCATTCCATGAGAGAAACAGATCCTCTGACAGAGATGGAAGGCATGTCATAAGAGGAGTAGCTAAGAGCTTTGGGCTTGTCGAATTTTGGATGAAGGAAGCTGAGGAACGACCTCATAGCTCTCTACAGATTCCTCTGTAGGGGAAGCAGAGAGGGGTGTGTTGATCTCTTCTCTCTGGTATCCAGTGACAGGACATGTAGGAATGGTCCAAGGCTGCTCAGGGTAGGTTCAGACTGAATAGCAGGTAGTATCTGTTTACTGAAAGGATGGTCAAACAATGGAACAGGCTTCCTAGAGAGGCTGATGCCCCAAGCCTGTCAGTGTTTTAAGAGGCATTTGGACCATGCCCTTAATAACATGCTTTAACTTTTATTCAGCCCTGAATTTGTCAGGCAGTTGGATTAGGTGATTGTTGAAGGTCTCTTTCAACTGAAATATTCTATTCTATTCTATTCTATTCTATTCTATTCTATTCTATTCTATTCTATTCTATTCTATTCATAAAAATCAAGGAAATTATTGAAAAGACTGCAGTTATTTCAGCACTGACATTTCATACGAATGAGAGAGGATTTTTGATAGTGCATTAAGTCATTTGTCTTCTAATATTAAATATATTCGTAAAACTATCTCAGTTTACTTCTCTGTTACAAGCTTAGCATGTATTTACCCGTTTTCAATATGTATGAAGACCTATTATTATCGTCCACTTACACTAAAAATACAGTATTTATTAAAACAGAAAGTAGCCAAAGGTTTCCTCTTTTTCTGTTTGATATCCAGAAATATAGAGAAAATACAGTTGATTTTCCCTTCTTTCTTAATTTTTATGTCAATTTTCCTATTTTTTTTCAATTTTCTGAAAATATATGCAAGATTAACAACCCCAGAATCTATACCTTGAAAAGTCCTGGGAAGCTATAGAAAGAACTTTTTAATTCAGATTTCTAAGGAAGATTTCTGTCTGGAAAACTTAAAACCTACTTGCACACAGTACCAAATTTAAGAAAGACTTCAGCAGTCCAGTCTGTATTACTGGACCACAATTATTTATAACATTAATTGGAAGTGTAGCATAAACTGCAAATTCCATTATATGGAGTACTAATTAATTTTCTTCCACCTTACTTGAAATGGAGCATTTTAGCTGATTATTCAGGCAGTCCACAGAAATATGCTGGATCCTGCACCAACCATGTGACATTTTCAAAAGCATAATTAGTCCAGAACCATTCTCATCCCTTAATGCTATTTGATCAAATACCTGAAGAAAAGGATCATCATATTCTTGATGACATAATTTCAAGTATCTCAGGCTTTGACCCTTTAATTTCTTGTGTATCAATAATTTCTTAGAAAATACATTGCAATCAGTCAACAAATGAAACAGGATTTTTTGGTTGTTATTTTGGTGGAGTTTTTTTTCCAAAAGGGTGAAAATACTACACAAAAATATTTTGAATATGCCATCATCTCTTCCCCCAAAAAATCAGAATTTATCACTACACCAGTGATAACAGCAATGTTACCATTCTTGGCTTAAAAATCACACTTAGGATAGAGAGTAATAAAAAGATATAGTAAGCAGAATTATTTTATAGGTCTAATTCAAAAAGAAGATATAAATTAGGCACATGAATATGACTATATTCCTGAATTGCAATTTGTGTTATAAATTTGTGAAATATTGAATATTGATTATGAAACATTGAATAAATAAAATACTTTTTTTTAAATTGGGAAACAAAATTTTCTAGATCTCTTGACTAAAATGACTAGCTGGTTTATTTTTTCCCTTATCTATCTAAGCAAAAAGCTTATTTAGACTGTATTTTTAAAAGTCTTTAAGAACTGAGTTATAGATAAGAGTTTCCACTACAGTCCAAGTCTCTACTGTAAGGTACAACAAGGTAAATCAAACATTTCAACAAATTGACATTGTCTTTCAAAGAATTTTATTTCATAGGTCACATAAAGTTTTGTTACTCAGGAATATAATCAATATCAGAAGTGTCATATAACTATATTATTTTCTTTTACATTATTTGGAAGTAATCATGTAGCACGTATTATACGTATGCTTATCCACAGCATATAATTAGAAGATTTAAGAAGTGATAAATGATGCCATTTTTAGGTGTGACATTTAAAATCCTTTTAAACAGAGGTATTCATCTAGAAATGGTACCTTTTAAATATCAAGGCAATGACAAAGTCAGGGTTTACTTTTATTCTCCAGTCACATTCTTTCCCAGGAGGATAAGACTGTGGATAGTTAGGTGATAAAATAACTCCTGCTGGGCCTGTCAGGTTTCCTCCACAAGCAGCTGTCACAACGTAAAAAGAAACAGGAATATGTTCAAGTATTAAATTCACAAGCATATGTTAGGTGTTAAATAGGATTAAATTGAGTTCTAACTTTACCAATAATAACAATAATTTAAAAACTCAGAGCTTTCCCATTTCCAGCTAGCAAACATTTTTGTATTTTTTCTTTTCATAATCCAAAGAAGCACAAGAAATGCTCTTTCTAAAGGAACAAAAATATTAATTTAAAAAGGAATTCCTATATGTTCTTGCAGTTACTTAATCCTATCTCTATCAAGCCAAAGTATTTTTTAAGTAGTGGAAGTACAGGATTCAGGATGCAGTTTCTTATGACCATAACATAATATAATTTGATTCATTCAGTAAAGGTATTACCTCAATTAAAAAATCAAATACATTAATTTAGCTATCATAAATTGAATGTTACTTTTAAATAGATAAGAAATACAACTTGCAACGTAGTCAACACAGTTTGCACCTATATTACCTAAAGAGATAGGAACATATTTGTAGCTCAAAACGATACTAAGGATTTGGAATCTCCTTTAAATATGCTCACTAGTATTGGAGTACATCAGATGCACTCATAGAACACATCTTGCAGCTTAGTTTTGTGCAAAAGCTCCAAGAAAAATAAAGATCATGAACTAAAGTGTTAACAAGAAAATTGACTTGGAAGAGCTTGCAGAGCTATAGACTGGGTGCAGAGTGGCTGGAGAGTAGTCAGGTGGAAAGGGACTTGGGAGTGCTGGTGGACAGGAAACTCAACATGAGCCAGCAGTGCGCTCAAGTGGCCAAGAAGGCCAATGGTATCTTGGCCTGCATCAGGAACAGTGTGACCAGCAGGACTAGAGAGGTCATC
>VWPV01023739.1:0-47050 GCA_013389885.1 Geococcyx californianus | reverse complement strand
TTATTGTTATTATTATTATTGCTTTAATTTTATCAACCCCTACTACCAACCTCTTGGGTTGCTTTTCCCACCCTCGCAGAGGCGAAGAGGGAGTCCCCGCTGCGCCCCAAGATTCTCCCTCACTTTCCCCCTTCCCTGTGTAGCCCGTGGGTTCCACGGGAGAGGAGCTGGGCATCCCTCCCCTTCCCCACCCGGCGCCAGCGCCCGCAGCCCATCCCTGCCACCCGAGAGGGGGGGAGGTAGGCAAAGGGGGGGGGAGGGGCCGGCTTCTTCCTCCTCCTCCTGCGCTGCTTGTGTGATCGGCCCCTCTTGCCCGCTGCTGAGAGAAAGAGGAAGGGGAAAAGAAGAGAAGAAGGGGAGGTGGAAGAGGAGGGGGGGCAAGACAGGGTGTTGAAACCCGCCCCCCACCTTCCCATCCCGCGGTCGGTGCTGCCTCCATCAGGACAACAACCCCTCCTCCTTCCCTGCACAACAAGATGTGAAGCGGAGACTCCTGGGACTTATCCTCACCCTCCTCATCCTTACAGCTCCCGTCTCTGCAGCCATTAAAGCGACGGGCGAGGAAGAAGCGAGTGGAGCTGGGGACCCCGCGCACGCCCCCCCGCCGCCTCCCCCCCAGCCCCCTCGCTGGCCGTGGGGATTTTTTCGCAGGGTGGTGTTGGAGGGGGAAGGAGCTCCCGCTGCCGCTGCTAGAGGACGGTGATCTTTTTTTCTTCTTTTCTCCTCCTCTCCCCTCCTTCGCCCGCCTCCTTGTGGCGATGAGGAGGAGGAGGACGGCGCCGAGGAGGAAGAGGCTGATGGCGGCGGTGAGGAGGCAGCAGCAGGAGGAAAAGACCCCCCGAAGGATGAAGATGATGATGGTGACGGCAGCGAGGAAGCACCACCAGCACAACAGCCGGAATTAATTTTACGAAAAAAAAAAAAAAACCAACCCAACAAAAACCAAAACCCATCAGCTTTTTTTTTTTTTTTTTTTTTTTTTTTGGCGGGGGCTTTACCTGCCCTTCCCATCCTCGCTCCTTTCTCCTGGGGGAAGCGGCCTCTTCCACCTCCTCCCCCCAGCTCAGCTCCCACCTTCTCTCCGCTTCTCCGCTGCCACCCTCCCGGAGCCCGAGGGGCAGAAAAAGGGGAACTTGCCCCCCCCGCTCCCCTCCCACTTTTCCTCAGATTCTCCTCGCTCGCCTTCGGCGTTATTGTTGTTCTTCAGCTGACTCGGGGCCCGGGAAGAAGGTGAAGCTTTTAGGGGTTCACTACACCACCATTACCCCCACCGCCTCTCTGCTCTGAGGGATTGTCTAAAAAAGAATTAAAAATGGCCGAGAATGTGGTGGAGCCGGGCCCGCCTTCAGCCAAGCGGCCTAAACTCTCCTCACCGGCGCTCTCCGTCTCCGCCAGCGACGGCACAGGTCAGTCTCGGGGGGGCCCGAGCCCTCCCCACCCCTCATTGCCGCAATTACGGCCCTTTTCTCCCCTCTTCTGCCTCAATCTCCTCCTCCCTTTTGCCTCTGTTAACTCGTGCCTCCCTCTGTCCGTTCCGTCTGTCTTTTTGCGTTTAATGGCACAAGGAGGGTGTTGGGATGTTCCTGTCTGTCTTTTTTTGGAAGTGATTGAAAGCAAAGCTGTTGGGTTTATTGTGATTTTGATCAGCAGCAGATAAGACTTAACAGTTGGTCATTTTCGTGTCTTTCACCGCTTTAGTTATTGCTGAGCTCCTTGCTAAGCACATACCTTCAATGCCAGTTGCAGAAATACGAAAATAGTCCTAAAGACGATGCTTTTGTGTACTTTATTGTTGAATTACGTTTGTAAACACAAAAATCTTGTTTCTTATTTTATTTTGCCTACACAAGGTTTTTCTTACAGCTTATTTAGAAATGAGATTTATTTCTCTGCTGTTTTTCTCGTCTTCTTACATGCAGTCTGCTTATTTGATTTGCTTCTTACAATCCTTCGTGCTCTTTCTTGCCTAAAGATACCTAAAATCTGCTTTTCTGATTCAAATAGACCATCGACTGTAAGAAAAACTGGCTAAACCCATAAATCTGGATCCCAAGCTTAGGGCATAACGTTTATCGAGACTCTTACCTTCTTAGGAATGAAATGTTATTTCACCTTATTTGCATGAAGAATCAATATGGAGTATAGTTCATCTTGCATCTCCCATTTCTCTGCTGCGAGACCAAAATGTCTGAAATTCCCCTGTAGACTTCAGGCCTGGGAAGATAAAAGGGGCTTTTCTGTAGTCCTGCAAAAGGTCTTTGATGGTGCTGCAAAGGCAAGCTAGAGGTTGGAAATCTTAAGTGTCCCAATCCCTGGCAAATGTGAACTGGTTATACTGGGATGGGGGAGGGAGTAACAAAGGGCTGATCAGATTTTTAATGCTTCTTGTGAAGCAGTTGAGTATTTGGTGTCATTTTGCTACAAGAGTACTTGGTTACTTGTCCCACAAGAGTTCCTTTGAACTCACTTTAGATCTTCTTAGCCTATGGATATGGAGGAGGCCTCCTCCTACCAGAGTCTGGTGAGTCTGGTTGAGTAGTGGCTTTTCTGGAGACACCGGTGGTCTTATTTAACACACTTAACAGCTGGCAAGAAAAACGAAAAGTTGTTTGACTTTAAGATTGTGTGATTTTTTTTTTTTTTTCTTAATTTTTTTTTAAAGAGCATCTCCTTTGGCAGTAAGTAGGTTTTAGTAGCCTGGTTTTGGTTGAGCAGTGAATATGATTCTACTTGGAATCATCTTCCAAGTTTTGATTTTTGCCTTCTCTGTTCTTGGTGAATGATGTATTGGGTTTGGAAAGTTTGTGTGTAACTTCTATAGTATATTAGGAACAGGCAATATGATGTGGTAACTGGAAGACATGACTATTCCTAATATCAACAGGTCTCTAGTAAGAGTGGAAGAGGGCTGGAGAAGCTGCTCTTCAACTAGAGCTAGTTGCTGGGGGGGGTTGTGCTGGATGTGGAAACCAGGACTTAATCCAGTAGTAATTTCTTATTTGTCTTGATGGTGGCTATTTTGCTCTTTTTAGAGAGGTGAAATAAAAATGTATTTTGCGAGACAAGTCCTGATAGTTGAAAAATATGGAAGTTAGAGGAGTATTTTGATTGAGATGGACACATGTATCGAAGTTAAGACATTTTGGGTAATTTGGGAATGTGTTTCAGTTTAACACGCAGATTTTCACAGAATACTTAGGGTGATTTTAATTATTAGCTGACTGGGTAGCTTAATAAATGAGCTTTTTTACAGTTATAGTGAAACAAGTAGTGCACAAGTGGGATCATTTTTCTTGAAGTGACTGTCATCACCTGGTAGCTGTGCAGAGGTTTATAGTGGTACAAACACTTTGTGCTACATTAAAACTATTAAAGGATTCTTACTCTTCTGGACTTGTTTGTTGGCAACTTATTGCCTGGATTTGGGACAGTTCTGCTTTCTGTTTTTTTTTAACATGGCATCATACCTGTTTTGGTAATTAAATAATATCTCTTAACAATGTACGTATTTTGAGGGTGTTATTTTTGCATTTGGTGCTTGAGAGATCGCAGGTTTTTTTTTGTCTTGATTTTGCTGTTATGGGAAACTGCTTTGAAATTCACATTTTTAACCTATCCGCTCCTTAAATTTGCTTTGAAATAACAAGGTTTGAAATTTACTTTTTTTAACCCATCTTCTTAAATTTGCTTTGAAATAGTACAAGCAACTTTCATTAAGTAAATTCCACTTATAGAATCTGTTGTAGTGTCCCCACTCCTTAGTTAATTATAGAAAATAAATAACATAGTGCTTATGTACTTACTCAAGCACTCTTTTTTAAAACTGTTAGATCCACAGCATCATTAGAGGGAAGGGAAAGGTAGGGAACTTGCACTGTGCATAAAACTTTTTCCAGCACATGTGCATAGTGGATCTTCAGTGTGTTTCTTTTGTTGTTAACTTTTTAACCAATTTCTTAGTCTGAAATACTGTTCTAGCTTGTTAGAGTCAGTCAGTGTTTGTAGGTATCTAGTTAGTTAGTTAACTTGTTCCCAAACTTGCAGATGTTAAGTGTGTCTATATTGAAGACTAAGTCGAGTCTCTAATTCGCTCATGTTTTCACTGTAGACCTGGATGATGCTGATATGCTGGACTCCTGAGTGTACTAAACGCAAATGTTGGTGGCTTTCTTTTTTTAAAAAAAAAAAAAAAAAACAAAAAAAAATCAAAGATTGCCCTGATCTGCTTGTTTTATTGTCACCAGTCAAATACACCTGCATTTTTCACTGTTCTTGCAGCACTGCATCTCCTAATGTCTTTAAAGTCTTAAATGGTTCATGCTCAGAATTTGCTTTGCTGCAGAGCACACGGTATTAGTATAGTTTTCAGTTGTTTTGTTAATGTCAATTCCTTCTTTAGGAAGTAAGAATAACATAGGCTTACAGGAAACTGACATATTTGCAGCACATTTTGAAGTAACTGAGAAAGTCTCAGTATTGTCAGTGTGGAAATTAGAATTTTTGAATGGTCTAATTTGTTCCTTAAATGTTGTGTAGTTCTAGAATAGCTTCAGGAGCAGGACTGCATGGAGGATTCCCGTAAAATGCCAGAGGTTTTTCTACAGTTTTTTTTCCTATTTAAATATTAAGCCTCTTCCAAAGAAGGATTGTAGTTATGCATGTGTCTTGTCCCGGTTTAAGTTTCCTGAGGGCCATTATAACTCTGTAGTGGGGTCAGGTTTTGTTGATACGGTATCCTTAGAATGGGATGCGAGTTTGTGACAGTGGATGCTAGCATGTGCTACATGGTTACATTGACATGAGTGTTTTGCCAGCAGCTCCTTTTGATTTCCATGTGTTTTGTCTGGTCTCTGACAAGACTTTCTTAAACACTGTAGTAGCACACTGGTGTACACCAGTCTATTTTTCACTCACTCTAACAGGGTAATTTGAGTGCACTCTGAAGAGTTGCCTTCTTGAGTAAATGAGTGGAAGTCTTTCATAAAGATCGATGCCTTAAACCAGTGGGTTGGGATTTTTTTGGCATTTTTATTTGTGAACCTCTTAATTTTTCCTGCAATAATGCAGGTGCACTGGAGTTGCCACATACAGATTTCTGTGAGATATATTCCGGAAGGGAGAGTCTAATCACATTTAAAGGCTCTCCCTTAGAAATAACCTGTTTTCTCAGAACTAAGAAAGCGTTTTGGGCTCTGGGATCAGAATTTCTGTATTTCATCAAGGAATAAAAATGGAGTATGCTTTCTGCTGCAACATGGTTGTATGGTATCATGTCTTTGGGTTGCTAGCTCAGAAAATGGGGTTTTTGACCCTGCTGTAACGTTGGAAGTCAATTTTCTACAATTCGTTTGGCGAGTGTGTTATATCAGAGATCAGTGTACGTGTATGTGGTATATGCCTTGGTACATACCTTCTGATTACTATATCCAAAAATAGTGAAATAGTGTTTTTCTGAGTAATGGCACATCTTCAGTCTACCTTTCAGTACCCATCTCAAAAAAAGTTTGTATGTTGTGTGGTTTTTTTTTGTTTTTTTTTTTTTTAGGAACTGCTTCTGACATTTAAAACTTCACTCTCTCTTACATCAAAGGTCTAAGACTTGTAATGAAACTTGTTGCCTGGACTACTGCAATTTTGACTGATACTCATCTTTTGTTTGTTCCAAGCGTGTCAGGATGTTTCTTTGCTTGAAATGAATCATATTAATCTTGTCTCGCTGCCTTTTCGAGAGGCGTATGCATGGATTTCAGTGCTGATTTTAGACAGCTGGTATTCCTAGTGGTTTTATACACTGCTTTTAAAATTAAGTACTTTTCACAAATCTGTTTTCTGGCTGATGTTTGAGAACAAGTCATTAGTTACATTTTACTTAGAGCCACCAGTTAAATATTTTTATTTCTTCTTGTTAAGAATCACCTTTTTTTGCTGTTCCTTTTTCCAGGTATTATTTGTGAGATGAAATAGCTTAAAATAAGGTTTAGTGGATGGCGTATACTGTAAATTTAATATTGCAGTGGTGGATGCCTGTGTGGCCGAAATGGGCTTCTTTGCCTTATAGCTCAGTAGGTTGTGTGAATAACTACATTAGGAATAAATTTGACTTCAGAGAATTTAAGTCTGGAGGATTTTCTTTAAAAAGTAACTTGATCATTCATATGGTGCTTAATAATTTTTGAAATAAAATCTTGCAGACTTTTGAACCTCGTAGATTTCCAAACTGCTGTTGCACTCCTTTTTTTTTCCCCTTTCACCAAGTGGGTTGCGCATGTCTTTGACATAGGTTTCTGCTACTTCTGAGCAATGTTAGAAAGGTACCTCATTTTTTTTTAAGAAATATCCACTACAACAGCAGGACTATACATGTAGTCATGTAAAACTGAATCTTGAGCACTTGTAAATAATGAACCTTTGAGACTAGAAAACCAGTTTAGAGTTGCACATTAAAAATACATGTTCACAAGTTTGATATTGCAGGGAAAACATTTGTTGCTGAACTTGGGAATTTTAAATCTTCAATTAAAAAACCCTACTAGTTTTTGCATGTTGTCCCTCAGAGTCCTAGAACAGAGGTTGGATTTAGTGTAGAGGGTCCCTAGTTGAGATTGATGGTTAGTGGTGTATTTGCTGAAAAAAGTTTCTGGGAAGAGCCTAGTGGACTCTAGGGTTTAGTGTGTGATTTTAAGGGATACGGGTTTCATAAGGTACTGGGGATAAACACTAAACTTCTGCTGTAGGAAATCCGATTTTTTCTACCTTTACAACTTGGAGAAAATGACTTTATTATCAGATTTTAATTCTGTATGATTTAGTATTTATTTCTTGCGTCTTCTCTGTAGGCTCCTTGATATCTCCAGTGTATCACTTCAGTCTCTGGCCTAGCTGCTTTAGCAGGAGCAGTCTTTCAGCTCTTGTTCCGACAATGTGATGGTACTGCTCTAATTTCTCATCACCCAAACTACTGCCCCCTCTGAGAGGACTTGGCCAAAAGTCATTTAGATTTATCTTTTGACAAGTGGAGTAATTTTGCTGTGTAGATTTCGCTGACAGACAAACAGTGCACACCTGTCTCCAAGAATCTGGCTTTTCTGTCTTTACTTAAAATGTAGCAGCAGGCTGAAGTGAAATACATCTGTCTCTGCATATGGTTGTATGCACTGACAGAAAACTTCTGTGGCTACATGGAATCTGTAGATAGAACATCAAATAAAACTTGAACTAGGGTGATTTAACCAAAATCCTCTCTCTGAGCAGGAGGTGATGTATCTGACCACATAGAAGGGTTTGAGTTGGAAGAGACCTTAAAGATCGCTCAGTTCTAAGCTTCCTGCCATGGACAGGGACAACTTCCACCAGATCAGGTTGCTCAATGCCACATCCAACCTGGCCTTGAACACTTCCAGGGAGGCAGTACCCACAGCTTCCCTGGGCAAACTGTGCCAGTATCTTACCAGCTACCCTTATTGTGAAGAATTTCTTCCTAATGTCTAACATAACGCTCTTCCAATTTAAAGCCTCCTTGTCCTATCACTACAAGTCCTTGTAAAAAGTGCCTCTCCCCCCCCCATTTTCTTGTAAGCAAATATGACTTTGCTCTGTTCCTGAATAGCAGTAAGTTTCTTTAAAATTGATTGGCATATGACTGTATTTAAAGCTCTCTTAAAAACTTGACATGCTGTGTTCTTCGATCACACATTTCTTCAGAAACTTTTTGAAGAAAATCGGAAAAAGCAGCATTGGATTCCAGTGAACTCAGATTGTAGTAATGTGTGGTTTGGACAACCATGACAGGTGTGTTTACAGGATCAGCAAGGAGATGAAATTGTGGTCCAAACTAGGCTTTTCATAAAAGCACAGGTTAGGTACAGAACCTTCAGAATCAGTGTAGATTATCTTCTGCTATGAGTGGCTGTGAGATGGTGCAGAGAAAGATTGTTTTTTGCACTTGCATTTCTGTAAGAAATATAAGTAGAGTTGTGAACCATATCTGTTTGCTTCCACAGTCATGATTTACTGTTTCTTGCTTTCTAGAACAGCCAAACACAAGTGAACAGATAATCTCGCTTACAACATACTCTTACTGTGTTAATGAACTTAAGCAATCTAATTCTCAGAGGTTGTGATTTTTATTTTTTTTTTTCCTAGAATTCTAATAAATTTTGGCAAAATGCTGGTGTATGGCTTGCTCAGTGCAAGTTCTACTGAAGCTGAACTGCCTTTTACTTACTTCTGAATATAATTTCAGAAGCTCTGGGTAATCATGGGTTCAAGATAGTTTGATCTGCTGACTTCTGTTTTTTGTTTACTTGTATATTTGTTTTTTTACATAAAGTCAGCATTGATTTTTGGTTCTACTCAGGAGCAGTATTAAACGAACTCAAGTCAGTCATATGCAGAAAACTTGACTTTTGGGTAATTGTATATGCAGATTGCATTATTTCAAAGTCATTGTTAATTTGACAATGAAGTGAACTTTGCTCTTTTCTTGAAACTGATTTGTAATCACTAATAAACCAAAGCTGATTCCATGCGTGCATGCACATACGGATTTTCCCTTACTAGCTGTGTACCCATTTTTTTACCAAGTATAACAGACCAGCAAGGCATCTTGTAACTTTCCAGACTTGTTTACACATTGGTTCATAATTTATCGGACTCCTGACTGAAATGCTGTTCCTGCTAATTAACGATACCACAGTCCAACAGTATGTAGCTTAAGGTGGTCTTACAGGAATTTCAGCAGCGTACACAGGATAGCCTTGGGAATAGAGATACTAATTTTGAGAGGTTTTGCTAAAGGTAAAGGTAGCTAAATGAAATTTATACAAATAGCAACATGATCACAAGGAAAATATTAACTTTGTGACTTCAGCATTTCAGAATTGAAGTGTCAGATTTTCATCTTATTTGGGCCATCAGTGGTAGCAAGACTGGGATATTTGCATTGTGTTATATAACAGTGTGACCGGGCAGGCCCACAAACAGCAGTGTCTCCGAGTTCCCCCACTTAGGACATGCTTAATGGTTTAACATTACTTATCTCAATTCTTGCACCCAATCTTTTCCATATGATCTCACTACTTCTGTTTCCCTAGAACAGCTGCAACTCCATAGTCCAGATCATAATAATTGAATTTTCCCTATGATTTTTGTGGTAAACACCTGCTGTTGTCTGTATGTCTAAATATTGCTTTGTAAAGAAATTTGAGTATGATAATGAAAATTGTTTGTTACAAGTACAGTTTTCTTCTGAAGTTGCAAGAATGGTACCTCAGCTGGAGTCCACTAAAAATGACATTTCTGTTGATATTGGTTTGGGACAAGTATGACTTAAACTTGCAGATTATTGAGACTTTGCGGAATTGAGACTTTTTTTTCTTTAAGAAAGAGTTGATGTGTTTGACAGCAGTGTTTGACTAGGAGTTAAGATAGCTTATGAAAAAGGGAGAGAAGGGTAGGACTTGAATAGATGTTGAATGATAAGTTATTGCCTCTTCAGTATGGTTTTTTTTGTTTATGCTTGTAAAGTACTTATTAGTTGTAACAACCAGGTATAAACATAATGAAATCATGTGCATTCCAGATGGTGGACTGGACTTTGACCAACAAATGTTTGGTTGTTTTTACAAAGATCTTTGCTTGGAGTTGTGTGCTACCATGATGTGCCAACATATTTTGTGCCTTTGCATTTGTTTTCTTCCAGGGGGGCTGAGTATGTCCTCTTTTTTAGATTTGTTTTTTGCTTGTTTGCAGTGTTACTTCAAATTATCAAGTCTTGACATAGTGAACAAATTCAGGTCTTTTCTGGATTAGCGGGGCAGGAAGGCGGCAGTGCTTCCCCACTTTTTTGCAAGGAACAGTATGAATACCAAAGTTTAATGCTGAAGACTTTGTTACCCAAATAGTGCAATAAGAATTCTCTGCTGCTGTTGCGTAAGCAATAGTGAAGATCTCTGCATCACACTTCCATTTGGGGGGTGAGTGGTGATTAGGGTTATGTAGGGACTGACTGTGCTAGGATTTTGGAAGCAGTAGTTGCAATGATAAATCTAGACCTTAATATTTTAGACTGATGTTGAATTTTTGCTGCTTTGTTTTCCATCGAATTAGTAGATTAATTTAAATTAACTCTACATTTTGAGTTAGCAAAAACAGTTTGGCAGAGTTTGTGTTACCCTTGGATGATTGTGGCTTCAAAGAGGATCTATGTGAAAAGCTTTTTACTTAATGTGCTTGTATGAGAAAACCCAATCTGATCTCTAGAATGCTGTATTGCAAAGTTCTCTCACATCCACCTGGTAGGAATTTTAGAGTTTTTGCCTCTCTTAGAGGTGTATTTTCTCCCCACCCCCAATAAAACTGCAGGAACATGTCAGCTTAATTTTCTGCCATAGCAGAGGCCTTGGGAATTGGTTATTCTTTATTAGGACTTTGTTTCAAGTCTGTGCTTCAGCTTTCCTTCTGCATTTTCACAGACACCTGAGAATCATCTTGTAAGAGTGTGTCTTATCTTGTTCTGCCTTTTTTATTTTTATGTTTTGAGTTTTGGCTTTCTTTTAAGAGCATGTCAGAATGTATTTTAGGGCCTTTAATGCTTGTGCTTGACTGCAAGTTTGAATGGCAGGTTTCTCTGGCATATTCATTGTGTCTTGTAGGCACTTTCTCTGTTATATCTAGGCCCTGTTCAAGTCCTGGATAGCTTTCCATGTCGCCATGCAGGGAAGATACTGACCTCAGCAGCTTATTGTTCTTTGTCTGAAAGCACAGCGAAGGTATCATTTTCTGTGTAGCCCAACATCATCTGTGGTTCCTGTCAACCCTGTCACATGCATGCTTTGTATTCCATGTCCTGTATTAAACCTTGTCCACTTGTTTCATTGTGAACCTAACAACTGTGATATAATTTGATCCACTGATAGGTTTTTGGAGCCCAGAGTCATTTGTGTGAAAAGGTGGCTGTTCAGCAGCTTTCTGATTTTGATATGCCTGTGTTTGGGATAAAATATAATAGATGAGATACAGGGACAGGAACTATAGAGTCTCTCACCTCTGTAAGAGCAGTAGTGAGTTAAGCACTGGAGTAAGTTGTCTTGTGTGTCTGAGATGCAGAGTTCTTCAGGCATCATCAGCACAGGATGCTGTTTCCTCAGGTGTACAAACTCACTGAATACTTGACCATCTTGAGGATTTGTGACCAGTACACATGAGAGTAAAGCACTCCTGGAATTTTGTAGCATGTGGGCGAGTTCTTGGAAAACCAGTAGTGTTCACTGCAGCCTATTTGCTAGAACCAGGTGATCTCCAAATTGTTAGAAATGCCTCTTCCATTCTGAAGGGTGAATATAGAGGTCTGTTGTCTTAATCCAGAAATGGGAAAATTACTGAATCATGACTGCAGCCTAGAAAACACACAAAAGAAACTAGCGTGTGCCACTTGAATGCACCTCTTATTTCTTTACAGAGTAGTTTCAATGAGTATATTTTCCTTGCCTTGTAAGAATTGTCAGAAATCTGTGCCTTGGCTTGCACACTTTGAGAATGGTTAGATCACTGGCTCTGCCAGGTGCTCTTGCAGTAAAACTAGCTTGAAATAAATACTTGGTAACTCATTTGAAAATTGACCACTTGATAAGGCACTGATGTCTTATTGACTTAAGGATTTTGATTGCACGCACTGAATCTGTACTGGTTTAAAGTCCATTTTGGTGCAGGTAGGTTTCCAGCCCAGGACAGAAGTTTCCTTGCATCTTGCAGATCAGACGCTGTAAAAGGGCAACTTCCCAGTAGGGCTGACAACTAAGAAAGTAATCAATAGCATGCAACACAAGTTAGCACAATGATTTTCAAAGTTTCTTTCTGACAGTTTAGGGAGCAGTTCATGTTGCTTAATCCAGTTGAATGGGACTGCCGTTGAAAGGAACAGACCTGCTCCATCCCCTGTATCTTCTGACCCACTTTCTCATGACAGATCTAATGGAGTCAGGGCAAGTCAGGCCAGCTTCTTGACTCCACAAAAAAAAAAAAGGCTTAAGTGTTCAGTAGTGGTGCAGTTTCTAAAAGGGAATTATATTATGCCTTTGCACATTTGAGAATACCTCAGTTTAAGAGTATCTCATTACCCACTTAGATGTATTGTGGAGGTACTTTCCTTCTTTCTTTTGTAACTTAGGTGGCAGTAGCAATCTGTTTTGTGTCATTTTGTTATCTGCGGAAAGAAATAAACTGATAACAATATAAATAACAATGTGGAATCACTCTGTGCCACTCTACTGAGATTGAGATTTAGCTCTACCTCTTACTGCCTCCACATTGTTGGATGGTTTTGAGCACTTAGGCTGGCTACTGTCTGTTTTGTGCATCTCATTTTTTGTGAGTCTGATTATACACTAAGATCTTTAGGTATTATGAATTAGGTAGAAAAACCTTTGCAGGACTAGTCTGCCTCCTTTTCCTTCCCATAAGCTTTATTTTGTTAGTAAGTAATCTTCACGTGTATCCATAGTAGAACAGATTGCAAGGCTAGTGGTGGACTCAGCGTACTGGAAACTCAGTTAGTTCTGTGGATATTTATCACTATTGTCTTAAGTTGCGCCTTCAAATCTTGTGTGTTTGGGCCATTATTTTTATGTAGTATGAGCTATCTGGCCTAGGTTTGTGGGCTTTAGGATATGTGTTATATTTTAAAAGACTATAATGGATTGCAACTCATTCTAGGTAATACACTAAGACTTATTGGTCTCGTGTGATCTTTTGAGACTGTGTTTCAGTCCTGTAACTTCTGCCTCCCAGCATATGACTAAAAATGTAATTTTCACAGTTGACCGGAGAACTGAAAGTTTTTCTAGTTCTGTTTATCTGCTGGCTGAAGATGACTTTGAAGTTTTCTTTTTGGAAAAGACTTTTTTAAAAAAGAGCAAACTCACACAAGAATGTTGGGTTGTTGGTATTTACTCCTTATGATTTGGGCTTGTAGATGGTAGTAATCTTTCCTGATGAATCTTATTTTTGGTTTATAGAACTAATCCAGTTGGGATTATCTCACAGCCACTGTGTTTTGGGGTTTGTGTGTTTGTTGTTTGGTGTTTTTAATGTAGCTTTTGTTTTGTTGTGGTTTGAGACATTAATAAAAAGAATTAAAAACACTGAATTATTATGACACTTCTCTTTGTGTGTTCATGGGTGGCACAGAATGACCAGAGCAAGGATCTCAGTGGCTTGTACCTGTGTCTAGTTTGATGTGAGCGAGTAAGCCCTGAAGCTGGAATTACCTTCTCATGTACAAAGAGGAAGAATTTCAAAATAATGAGGTCTTCAGACCAGCAGTTTTAATATTTTCTTGTGAACAAAGATGAAAAATTAATTAGTTCTTCATATTTAGACATTTACTGATCACTTTCCAGGAGGCTTTGTGAAAGGCAATATGATCTCAACAAAGGTGAAATGGGTATTTTTGTTTTGGGACTCACCCTGTCCTCGAAGCTGTGTGTTTAAGAGCAGAAGCTTTTTCCCCAGCTACAGCAAGTCAAAAAACTGGCCTTTGAGCTGTGCAGGCATCTTTGCCTGAACAGCTGTTTCCCAGTATGCGGACGGGAAGTTACTGTGTGCTGCCATTATGACTATGTTGTAGGTACAGCCTTTGTACCGGCTCATGTTCTTCCCAGACACTTAACTTTCATTTTCAGTTTTGTTTGTTCATCGTTAAGGAGACGTTTTTTTCTTTCCCTGTACAGCAGGCTCACTTGTGAATTACTGATCGTATTCTTTACTCCTTCCTCACTCATGGGCTGTTTGTTAGGGTTTTTTTTAATCAGGGTACTTTCTGGATGATCCTTCAACATTTGCCTGTTAAAGGCAGTCACACATTTTAAAATGCCTGTTGCAGCTATTTTAAACTGTCACGTGGAGGATTTTTTAATTGTTTTTTCCATTTCCTTGATCTCCCCTCTAATCTGAGAGTCTCTTCCACTGTAAGAATTAAACGTTGATAAACATGGGAAGTATTAAGTTGACCACTTAGCACTGTAAGCTGTGGGGGGGTGGTGTGTGTTTTGAGGTGTCTGCTGACACTAAGCTCTAAATTCATCATTTTAAATGAAGGAGAACTTGCACAAAGCATTATTCTTCTGATTCTTCCTTCATTTCTGAATCTTGAAAAATGCCAGTCATGCTGAAGATTACCAGTGATGCAAGTGAAAGATCAGTATGTGTTGCAAAGCATAAGTTTTTGCACGAGATTTCCATTAATGATGATTTTAAAAGTTCTCTACTGGAAATTTCATTCTGTCTCTGGTGCTTTGCAGTAATGAAGAATATATAAATGGAGTTGTAAGATAACTTCTGTTGTGGTATACCTTCATTCTTGCCAACCTCATACCATATTTTCAGAGTTCTTAAGTCACGATCTTACCTGTGATAACAGTTGTGAGATGTAGGAACTCTTAGTACCGGAATTTGGCAGTTTGAGTATGGTGTCGTGTGAAACACTTCGAACAGATTTCTAATGCTGATGAGCTTTTTGGCTTATGTGTTGTTTAACTGCAGTCTTTTTGCATTAATATTTGGATGAAGTCATCTTGCCAGCTTCTCTAGAACTTGGTGTAACTGATGTTTCTTTTTAAATGCAGTTGTGGAGATAATGAGTAGTAATTTAGGTTGTTGTCTAGATCTGAAGTTTTTGAAAATGCAGTGCAGAACCTCCTACAGAGCATACATGAAATTGCCTTTCTAGCATAAGTGGTGCTGAAATGTTCCAATAGTTAACGGTAAAAACCACCTCTTTTCTAAGTATTCTGAGATTTCAAATATTAAGCTTTACAGTTTAGTTATGTGTAGTTATGTCACACGGTGGCTCAGATTTTAGCTATAAACTTCCTAGGTTATTTTTAACTGCCATAGATTAAATGTACAGATCAAGGTGCATACTGCTTCTGCAGACCTAACAACTTCTTGTTTTCTTGAGCAAATTGGTTCTGGGTACTGTTGTAATTTTCTTGTATTTATATATCCCAAATAGTTATCTTTCTCCACTTGGTTACCATTTTTCTCACATCTTTATGGCTGGGAGGGTTACTTTGTTTTCTGACAGTGTTCGTGGTGGGAAGATACTGGCTGTCCAGTGAAGTTCAATGGAGTTTTGCAATTCTGTGCTGGGAATGACTGGATATGGAGTATTAAAAATGATGAACACCCAGCAACAAAAAAACTCAACAGAAAAACTCAAACTCCTATAACCAAACCTCTATTTATTATTAAAGAAGTAGGGAAGTTTTTTAAATAATTACTGTATTAATTATGACTGTTCCAAAAGTGACAGAAATCAGTGAAAGTTAAAAATTAAAGACAGTGCTTTCCCATCAACTTTTTAGTTCTTTAATAATTGTTGTCTAATGCCATTGGCTGACTCTATGGGATTTTTAATAAGTTTTTTTAAATACAGGTCTTTTTGCTCAGACCTTGTCAAATTTCTCAAGTTGGGAGATCATAGTCTGAAATATCCAGTGATCTTTCCAGCACGAACTGTTGTAGGAAAGTGAAGTAGAATGATCTTCACTGGTTTGACTCTATAAAGATTAGAAATTTAGTTTTTTTCATGACAAATTGGATCGTTTTCAGTAAGGAGAGATAGGGGAATTTTGCTGGAACACCAAGTGACATTTTGCTAGTTATTTGAAATAAACTAGAAACTAATGAACAAGATTTTTCTTTGAGACACTTTTCATTGCTCTGACCTCATACATATTTGTTTGTTTTTCAGATTTTGGATCACTCTTTGATCTGGAACATGACTTGCCAGATGAACTGATCAGCTCCACAGAACTGGGACTCACCAATGGTGGTGACATTAATCAGCTGCAGACCAGCCTTGGCCTGGCACAAGATGCTGCCTCTAAACACAAGCAGCTGTCTGAACTTTTACGGGCTGGTAGCTCCCCGAATATCAATATGGGGGTTGGTGGCCCTGGCCAGGGCATGGCCAGTCAAACCCAACAAAATAGTCCTGGAATGGGAATGTTAAACAGCATGGTGAAAAGCCCCATGGCACAGGCTGGGTTGACTTCTCCCAGTATGGCGATGGGTGCAAGTGGACCAAACCAGGGTCCTTCAGCCCAATCCACAGCAGGAATGATGCCAACAGTAAACAGTCCAGTTAATCAGCCTGGCATGGGAATGAACACAGGGATGAATGCTGGCATGAATCCTGGGATGTTGGCAGCAGGCAACGGACAGGGAATGATGCAGGGGCAAGTCATGAATGGTTCAATTGGAGCAGGCAGAGGGCGACCTAATATGCCATACCCAAACCCAGGAATGGGTAGTGCTGGTAACTTGTTGGCTGAGACACTGCAACAAGGCTCTCCACAGATGGGAGGACAGGCTGGATTGAGAGGGCCGCAGCCTGGAGCCATGAACAAGGTAAGACAAGCTAAACTTGACTTTATTACCTTCACTTTTGTTGTTGACTTTGTTTTGTAAGATTTATTCCTCTCTAGTATGGGTTCTGTAGGATAGGATTTTTTTCTTATAAGAGTCCTGGATTGTGTGGTAAATAGTTTATATGCTGTTAAAATGGAATTTGTGGCAGTCGTGGGATGCGAAAATTGAGTCTTGCACAACAAGCAAGACTATTGCTAGAATAAAAAGCCTATTTTAGAAATCTTGTGGCAGTATAGATTATCAACAACACTGAAAAGTGATTTGAATTGTATTTTATTCTATTTTATCCTTTGTCCACAAATGTATTTTCCCATCTAATGTGATGCTGATATTGTGAGCATGATGGGAATCATCAGGATCTTTTAGATGCCATGGTGCTTTTTCCTGTATGATACTTAGTGAGAGTATTTGTTGTCTGGGATCAGGCCAGTGTTTTACTATTGCTAATGCTTCTTAGCACATATAGGTTTGAATGGACTGATAGGCTGTACGTGCCAAGACATACATTGGCCTTGTTAAGAAGTAGGTATTTGAGTTACTGGTGGAGAATGAATGCTTGTGTAAACATGTGAAGACAAATGTTGGGTTCTTAAAAGGCTGTTAATCCAACTCAGTTCTTGTTTTAAGTTTAGAAAGGCTTTGTCTATAGGAGAGTGAACTGGAAAACTGAAAAAAATCTTTTTTTATACTGGAAAGGGAAATAGATGTGCTTTTGTAATTTAGGAGATTGGAGGGAAGTTGTTATCATGAGTCACTGAAGAGAGAAGACCTAGTGGTTTAAGTAGCAAGAAGATGGCTAAATTTAACTTTTGCTGTTCACACTTAGCTTTTTTAGAAGAGGGGACCCTCTTGAGTGTATTTATTCTCTTTTTTTTTTTTAGTGTTTTAGTCAGAAGCCTAGAAAATACTGAAATGTTTCAATTCAGGTGGGCATTTTCTGTTCCTTTGCTAATGAGGAGAAAGGTTTTCTGAGGTGCTTTGCAATACCTGAATAGATTTGTCCTGGAATGCCTGAAGTCAGCCCACTTGGAGGGCTTGGAATGATAAGTAACACAGGCTACAAACATATATGAAACAAAATACACATCATAATTTTTGTTTAATGGTTTTGCTATTAATGTATTAAGTAAACTTTAATATATTAAGAAAAACTATTTTAGTGTCTCGTGAACATTATTAATTATGAAGTTCACCAGGGGAGGTTTGGACTAGACATTAGGAAGAATTTCTTCACTGAAAGGGTGGTCAGGGATTGGAACAGGCTGCCCAGGGAGGTGATGGAGTTGCTGTCCCTGGAGGTGTTTAGAAGACGGGTGGTGGATGAGTTCCTTAGGGACATGGTTTAGTGGGGAGACACGTACGGTTGGACTTGATCTCAGAGGTTTCTCCCAACCTTATGATTCTATGATCTTAGCTATTTACTTAAGCTCAGTGTGCTACTAACAATGCTACAATGCTTCTGATTTATATATATGTCTAGTATTGAGTTGATTTTTGTCATCTGGGTCATTCCAGATATTTTTGCCTCATAGAGAAGTTGTTGCAAAGCTTGATTTCTACGATAGAAAATTTGTATGCAGTTTACAATGGTAAGAAATATGTAACTACTGAGAAGTATTCTTGTACTGGAATTATATAATGTCTTATTCATCATTCCTTGACTGCAAAACAAATTTACATAGATCTTCAGAAAACTATATTCAGAGGTGAGGAATTGATGTATTGGGTATTTGGATGAAATACAACTTCTTAGTCCTTGCTTATCAGAGCTAAAGTAGGGTTATGCACTATAATAAACTCATCTATTGAGAAGTAAAGAAAGGATACAAAGTCAGCCTTCTGACTGATGTAGTCCAAAATGAAATTGTCTTTCTCACTTGCTTAAATTCCAAAATGTGCTATACATCTGATGTAAGAACATTTTGTGCGTTGCGGAATATTCAGACCAAGTACATGATAGCTTCTGGTTTTCAGTTCATAGTCTCTGACTGTTTAGAAAAACTCAAGTTAATTTCTGATGAAAAACCTTGAAACTTTTTGTGTAAGTGCAGTGGATATGGCCCTCATAGAGAAGTTGGAACTGCCAGATGAGAGAGAACAGTCTGAAATGGAGACTGAAATTCCAGTATGTCTTCAATTGGTTTGGTTGTTGGCAGGGAGCCTGTGTTTCACTCCATGCAGTGGAGTTAGCAGAATCTGATAGCAGCAATGGCTGACCGTTTTATCTCTCTGCCCATCTGCTTTTGTGTTTTCCCATCTACAAATCTTAAAAAAGTAGATGAAAACAGAGAACCCTAAGCAGTTGTTCTTAAAGGACAGGGTTTTTAATTGGTAAATTTTGTGCTGGGTTGCTGTTAATGTGGGAGTTTGTGTAATAACTTCTGTAGGTTCCCTTCATCGCTGCAAAAACTGTGTGTTATCCAAGAGCCTTCCTTTAGTAGGAGAAAAAAATAGACCAGGCACAGTGGTTGAAACTTAGCTTGCCAAAGTCAGCCCCTTTATGTGATGGAAGGGTTGCCTCCGAGTTCTCTCTTAGTAAAACAGGTCTGTTGCCTGCAGTGATTTGTATAGAGGAATAGCTTAGGTTTCCTGAGATGTTAAGTAATGTGGAGGATGCTCTTCTAATGGTAAAGATGAGCTGCAAATGACCATTCAATTTGGAAAGTAAAATCAGTTATGTTTTTTCTTTGTTCTCTTACCTTGTGGGGTTACTGAAGGGTTTTCTTTCTCTCCTCCCAAAATACTGGCTAGCAGTGGAGTACAATACTTGCTGTATGTTAGCTGTATACTTCCCAGCTTTTCTAATTGAACATGTTGCTTTTTAGGACTTGCAGTCACAAATGTCAATGTGATTGATTTGGGGTAGACAGCCACTGACACACAAAGAAGCAATTCTATCTGCATTCCATCTCTGTGCCAGTTGCATGACAGGTTGTGATGAGGAACTAATCCAGGCTTGAAACTCACATGGTCATTTAAAAAAATAAGTTTTAATTTGAACTGTTATTCTGGTCCAATTTATACTCATCAGTTGGAAAGCCGAGTTAGTGCTGATATTAGCAAAGGGACGTGGCACAGGAGTGAATGTTGCCAGTCAGAGAAGGGTGTGGACTCTTGCTTTGGTAACAGTACCAGCTTAAAAATGCCTGTGGAAGTCTAGTCTGAAAGGAATTGTTAAAAAATAGGAGGGGAAAGGAATTGTAACAAGTTCTGCTTTCTTGAATAGTTTTTTGTTTTCTGTGTGCCTGGTTGTACGCAAGTTCAAAGGATGACAGTCATGCCTATTACTCTTAAAATAGAGTTTTGCAAATTGTTTGTAATGCTTTGATTCTCTCAGTGGTTTAAGCATTTTTTGAGCTTTTTATTTCACGAGATAGTTTTACAGCTTTGATTAATTTAAGAGTAAATTGAAACTGTAAGTTAAGAAAAAGTTCATGTTTCCTCTTTTGAACCATTCTTTATTTGGAATTTTATCTGGTTAAAACCTTCAGTTCGTTCCACTGGGTTCTCTTGAGAGGGCCCAGTTATGGTCTTACTGCCCAGCCTCTTGTAAGGGGAGGGAGGGTGTTTTGTCTAAGTTGCTGGGTGCTTTTCTGTAATAGCAGTGCTAGATCAAGTTCACATGGCCTTCAGATCATGTAGATCTCACCTCCTACTGATTCAAGAAATGTTCTGTTATTCAGGTAATTAAATGGATATGAAGGTAGTTCAGATTAGTAAGGGCATTAGTACTACTTCTATGTGAGTAATTAACTTGCATGTGAAATTACTTTGAATGATTAGAGTTCCAGTAGTAATTCTTTGTCATTTGGCTCACTCTTTGAGTATACACAGGATTCCCCTATTGTATTGGATGCACTTGGTTTCATTAGCTTAACCTGTGTTACGAAGAAATCTATGGCAATATTTTGCAAAGACAAATCTAATTCTTAAGAATCCCTGTAACTGCCTTTAAGTAAAACAAGAAATTTCAGAATAATGAAGTTGTATTTAAAGTTACAGATTAAAGGTGATGTCACCCTCAAATTCTAAAATTAGCTAAAGAAAATAAAAGCACCTTATGTTCCTCAACATTAGTGTTTTCAGTGGCACATTTTAGGTAGGTCGGTGTTCTTGGTTGCCCTATTATTTTTGTTAACCGTTTGATTCAACAGGTAAATGTATCCGTGCTTTTTAGACTCTGTGACCAATATCCTGTATCTTCAGTTGAGTACATCAGAAGTATAGTTGTGTGTTCTGGTCCTTGGGTTTTTGTCTTTGGTGAATCAAGGTGAAAAAATGGATAGTGGCTCTACTTTGTCCCTGTACAAGAGAGAAATGTTTGTTTATGAGGGAGAAATGGAGCAGGAAATACTTGTCTGAGTTTGGGGTGCATGTGGGGGTTTCATGCACAGATAGCAATGAAATAATGCAACAGTTCTTTACTCTTTATACCTCAACTGTATGTTATGATCTTGGAAGGAATGCAGCGGATACTACTGGCAACATCTTGGTTTTAGTTTGTGCCTGGGTCCAGTAGTGCTCTACTGGTAAGTAAAATGGCACTAGAAAATGGTCTACAATAAATTGTTGTTTTTAAAGAGCAAGCTGGAATTTACTGAAACTAACTTTCCTGGTTTTGTAAAATTAATTAACTTCCACTTGTGAATGTGTGGATATGGAAGGATAGTAGATACCATTAGTATAGTCTCAAACTGCAATTACCCTGGGAGAGATACAAATTTGATGCCGCGAATGTTGGGTTGTTTGGAAGAATGCTACTAAAACCTACTTCTATTTCTTTATTTCTCCATCTTTGGAAATCTTAAAACTGATCATTACTCAATACTATTGGTTGTATCTAATTGGCTTCCAAATATGAGACTGTGAATGAAGCAGTTGTTTTTTATAGAGAAGCAGTATAATATTTGCCTAGCTGTAACGGTTATTGCTCCTCTGTACTCCGTGGTATCCACAATAAAACTAGAGGCAGAGTTAGTTATTTGACCTTCTTCCTAGCTTAAGGTGTGTGTGTTTCATGGCATTAGAACAAAACTTTGGTGAATTTCTTCTACTTTTGTAGTTGCTCTTCTCCAATGGGGAGAGCATCTGAACAGCCTTATCCTATGCTGCTTTGTGCTTGTGAAGTGGGAGATTTCCTGAACTAAAGTCATCCATGCCCTTTCCATGGTGAGAAGTGCGCATCTTTCACCATTCTGGTAATGAAAGTCCCTGCCTTCTTGGAGGCAAGAAAGTCAGGTTGTCTTCCACTTTGTATTTGGAAGGTATAACAATGAGGATACCTCTGCTGTCTACTAGCAGTGCATCATGTTTTGCTGTTTACCTTGTTTCTTCCTCCTCCTCTTCTGCTTTACAGTGATGTGGATTTCTATCTGCTCTTCCTTGTGTGTAAGTCCTTGCATATATGTTGAAAGTAACTTGAAGGTGTGAGGTGAAGTGAGGTAGAAAAAAGAGATGGAATGGATAAGAGGAGGAATGGGAAGAGCAGCGGAAGGAGATGGTGACCAGGAAGGAGTGAGCAGAGGTTGCACTCGCTGACTTGTAGCTATGATTCAGCCATGTATGGTTTTGCATAGTATTGCAGATGAAGCCTTGCAGTGGTACTAACACCACCTTTCTCCAACTGATTCTTACACACTGGATCATCTCCCCCCTGCTCCCAATATATCATTAATATGATTATGATTTCTGGTTGTTTCCTACTGAAAAAAGTGATGTGAGAATATTTTGATCTTACCTATGTAGTTATAAAACATCAAACAGGAAGAAATTGATGACCTTTATTCATGTTTCTCAAAGTCACAACAAATGCTATGAGCATGCTCCTGCTTCGTGTGCCAGGGTCACTAAGCTTCCTTTCGCCAGGTGAAGAATCTGCAAAATGACCCTTCTTTTGACTCGGTATAGAGTTGCATGCAGGTAGTTGGTGTCACGTTAGTGGGTCTGTGACAGTGTGACTGGACAGCATTGCTGTGAGGTTCAGCTGCGGACATCTAGCAGGTGTCAGTCTCGCTTGAACTGAGTGATGGCTGCTAATTTGTTCCAGGAGACCCTGAGGCATTGGGTTTTAGCATCCTTCTTAGGTGTTCCTTGAGCATGTGGGTTTCAGAGTCAGTTTGGCATGCTTACCTTCCGACCTGGCCTGTGGTGTTCTGGTCTTTTGCCTCTCCTGGAGGCTGAGACGGGAAACTGAGGATTACCCCTGTCTGGAGCAGCTGGGCTGAGCTGGGTATGTAGTAGTCTTCTACTGCGAGATCCCTGGGTACAGCAGGGTGGAGGGAATTCCCCTTGGTGGGGTGAATGATGGTTCTCAACCCTAGGCAGAGTAGAGCCCTATATTTCTGCCATGGAGACAGCCTTGTTTGAGGAGGCTGGTTTTGCACCCCAGGTGGTGCCAATGGATCATGATTGAGAAAATGTCAGATCTTTGTGCTGGGCCAACTTGATTAGTATGTTGTAAGAAGCCGGATGCTTCCCATAAAGTTTGTGTCCAGTAGTGTTGATGGGTGTGGTCAAACATCATCACTGAGTTTCATTAGAAAGCTGATGTTCTGGATGACAGAGCAAAGGTGTGGGGTTTTTTTTAAGGCTAGGTTTGTGGTTATCTCTCTGCAGTCAGGACAAGGTTGGCTTATTGGACCACAGTTATTCTGAATCCTTTTGGTATCAATGTGTGAAGTCCCCAGTTGTCCAGGTTGGTCATCCTGATTTTTTTCACCTGTGGCACCAGGGTGTGAGAAAGTGCCTTCAGCATTCAATTCTTCATTGTTTGGTTAGGGTTGTTTGGTTTGTTTGGTGGGGGTTTTTTTAAGTCTGATAGCATAAGTTGCAGAAGTCATGGAGAGGCAGTGAAAGTGATGGGCAACACAACACAGGCTGTGCTTTAGTGTACTCACTCTCAGGTGCCAGCTAACTTGGGGAGCTCTGACTGTTAATGAGTTTGAAATCTTTGTGTTATTGTTTAACCCTAGCTGACAATTAAGCACTGTATAGTAGCTTGCTTGCTCACCCCCCACTCCCCTTGTGGGATGAGGAGGAGAATGGGGGAATAAACCACTCATGGGGTGAGATACAGTTTAACAGGACAGCAAATGAGAGACATAGTAATAGAATGTATGAAGCAGGTGGTGCACAATACAACTGCTCAATATCCGATGACCCATGCCCAGCCCATCCTGGAGCAACAATCACTCCATTAACTCCCCACTTTCCCCTGAAGGATTCCCCCCACTTTATATACTGAGTATGATGTTATATGATGTGGATATCCATTTGGCCAGTTTGGGTCCCTGCTGTCCTGGCTGTGCTCCCTCCCAACTTCTTGTGCACCTCCCCGCTGAGAGAGCATGGGAGGCTGAAAAGTCTTTGATTTAGCATAAACACTACTTAGCAACAACTAAAAACTTTACTGTGTTGTCAACATTGCTAAATACTAAATCCAAAACACAGCACTATACCAGTGACCAGCAAGAAAATGAACTCCATCCCAGCTGCAACCAGGGACACTTTGCTTAGAAATTTCTGGTTTGGGGGATGTACCTCCTTCCAAAACCCTTTTTGGAGCCAAGGGGATCAGCCTGTCTTACAGGAAAACATATCTTGTTTTCTTAAGAAAGTAATTCCTACTGTCAGTCCTTTACTAAGTTTTGAACCTACTGGCGAGTTTGGGGCAGCAATGATGACGAGGAAGAGTCTCGAAAGTGTTTGCTGACTCCTTATGTTTTTCTTCTGTCTTTGCCTTCTGTTCAACTTGCATGTAAGGTCTTATTAGTCTTCTGAGGGAGAGGCAGGAAGGATTTGAGTCTTGCCTGTTCTGGTTTTTGCAGCAACTGCATTACCCGTTGCTGTACGTGTAGTCACTGCATGTGTAGTCATCGCAGTCAAGACCCAGCAGGGGTGTTGCCAAAGGAGACAGAGGAAAGGGAACGTTGTTAGTTCTGTCTGATCATTGTATGGCTTGTTTATCTGCCATGTGTAGACATTCTTTTCATTGCTCTCTGATGAATTACTGCTCTGTGATCATGGTTGTTGCTTGTGTCTGGAGAAGGGGGGCTTTCCTCAAGGGAGTGTACTTGTACATATCGCATGTGTGAAGTGGCAGGTTTTTCAGTGAGTTTTGTGCTGCTTTTCTCATAGCATTAATTTAATCTTCCTTTATTCTATAAATGTGAACTGAAGGACTTTATAATGGATTGACGGCTGTTACAGCCTGAAAAAGGGAAGTGTTTGGCTCATCGCAGGTAATCTCCAGGCATGTAGGCTACTTCTCTGTGCAGGTTCAAGAACCTTGGTAAGGAGCAAAAGGAAGGTATTTGTACTGGGTGAGAATATATGTAGGAGTGATTGGAAACAAACTTGCCGTTGTAGCTTGTGTGCACTTTTTTGGATGCAGGAAAATGCCCAGACTTGAACCAAAAAGCATCAAGGAGACTGAACATAGTCAAATACTAGTATGAGTTGAAACAATATAGCTCTTAAAATTATTTTTGTGCTGTTATTATTACAAGTTATGGCTCCTCTAGGATCCTGCCTGAGTAACGGTGAGAACTGGGTAATCTTGAAGATCTCCAGTTTTCCTGGTCCTCTATGGCTAGTTGTTTTGGTCTTAGATGGCCAAATTTTACCTAAAAAACTAGATGGGAATGAAAGGAATGGAAAAACATGTAAGAGGACAAACACCTTTATTGGTAAGATTGATCCTAACTGTTGGTTAGGTTCTGGGGCATTCCAGTGATGTATTCTGGTATGCTAAAACTGTTGAATATGCATATAGTTTATGAAATAAGAATATTTCTGCTGTGCATGAATAGTTCAATAGATTTGTTTTGTTTGCTAAGTGCCTTCATGCTGTCTCCTTTGACCTCTAATACTGCACACTGCAAATGAGTTACTGTGCCTGTGTGTGATGTTACCTGTGTTTGTGGTGTGTTCTTAAATTGAAAACTGTTATGTACTGAAAATGCAGACATGCATTGTTACAACTGTGGGAGTGCTGACAGGTAGGAGGTTTTTGGGATGAACCCCGCTAATACGGATGTCAGTGGTATTTATCTCCTTTCGAAGTCTGCACAGATGGAGGGAGTGGAAAAATTCTTCCAGACTTGTGAGTTATATAGTCCATAGAAATTTGTGATTAGGAAAGCTGAAATGAGAAATCTATTGAACAAAATCTTCTATAAGGAAATAATAAGGCCAGTTCTGACCAGACTGACCTTAAAGGCTGGTAAGTTGGCTTCACTGCGTTTGTAGGAACCGTCTGGTTGAGGAGTTAATGTTATGTGGTGGGTGAATACATGCACATAAAGGAGACGGGGAAGCATGTAGATCAGTACTGTGTTGCAGCTGGTTCATGACTATGATCACTCTTGCTTCTCTGAAGTATTTATTTGCCTTTTACGTTGTGAATTTCAGATGTCTTACTTGAACATCTTACCATTTCAATTCCTAGATGGGAATGATGAGCAATCCCAGCCCTTATGGCCAGCCATATAGCCAGAATACTGGGCAGCAGATTGGAGCTAGTGGACTTGGGCCTCAGATGCAGAATAAAGCGGGGCTGCAGAACAGCTTGCCACAGTTCCCAATGGACAAGAAGCCAGTTCCTGCGGCAGGAATGCCTAACATGGTAAGTAGAATGAAAGGTGTTGCCAAAAAATGTAGTAGACCAAAGGGGAGCAGCATGCTTTGGTGTTGCTATGTTACAGGTTTTTGCATCTGTGAATGCATGCTCCAAATCTGCACGTAATGCATTTGCTTCAACTCCTAAAAAGGCTGATATGAAGGAGAGGGCTGAGTTATGCTTTCTCTATTCATAAATTGCACCTCTACTCTCAAAACCTGTTAGCAGACAAAATGAAATGGAGCTCCTGAAGCGAATTTTGCCATCTGATTGGACGCCTCTGCTCTCCTCCCATCACTTCTCTTGTCATTTGTGTATTGGATCTCTGCTCAGTGTAGCTTTGTCTTGAGTATTATTTTCCTGCTTATACTCACTGACAATGATTTTTGGGGAGAGAAGTATTTCTTCTCAAACAAATCTTGCATAGGATAGGGGATAGAAGCACCTGTCGTGTTCATTCCTGTTCTAAATTACATGAACATGCACTACAGTCCTGATACTGGACTTAAAGGGGGCCTACAGGAAAAGTGAGGAGGGGCTCTTTACCAGGGAATGCAGGGATAGGACAAGGGTCATCAGTTTTAAGTGGAAAGAGGAGAGATTAAGATTAGACATCAGGAAGAAATTTTTTTCCTGTGAGGGTGGTGAGGTGCTGGACAGTTTACCCAGAGAAGTAATGGATGCCCCTTCCATGAAGGTGTTCAAGGCCAGGTTGGATGAGGCTTTGAGCAACCTGTTCCAGTGGGAGGTGTCCCTGCTCAGGGCAGGAAGGTTGAAACTGGATCATCTTTAAGGTTCCTTCCAATCCAAACCATTCTGTGGTTCCCTGGCAGATGTTGCTGTAGTAGGCCTCTCACTTCCCTGTCTTTCCCTAACACTGTTACTGCAGCAGGACTAAGGAAAGAGGAAGTGAGATTAAGGGGAAAAAGAGAATGGATGGCCCAAGCTTATAAATGACAGGCCTTAACATCAGGTTCCTTACTTGAGCTTAACATGGTGGCTGAACATGTTTGCCTCATTGTTTTAGAAGCTTAAACTGATTAGGGTTATGACATGCAATTTGGCCTGCCTTCCCCTCCCCTCATAGATACATTTTTTTTTTTTAATTTGGGGAAATAAATTCAGATTTATATAGAGAGAGCTTCTGTTTCTCCTTGCTTCAAATTCTACCACCTCACCCCCAGGGTGGAGCAGTCTTAGTAATTTAGTAACTGTTGCTGAAAAAGCATTTCCAGTTAGCTTTTGTACCTTTAAATTAAGAAGAGCTCAATCCCATTACTTTTATTTAATGATTTTAAACTGAGCGTGAAACACAGGAACCCTAGCTCAACCAGTTGGTTATAGGAACCAATAAAGAAGCAGCCAAAACTTGCTGCTCAGAACCCCAGCCGTCAAGCTTGTGCACAGTGCAGAGCATGTAACTCTTCTGAAGTTGAATTGCTACTCATCTGAACCTAGGAGTGAAAAGCTGCTGCCATCGCAGCTGTCATTTAGAATGATGGGCTGCAATCAGGGCAGTTACTGTCATATTGGAACATATACAGGCTCAGGGGCCTGAAGGATGAAGTCTCCTTGTAAAATGAGAGGTTAATACTTACATGGAAGAGCTATGGGACAACTGGTGTCTAGGAATGCAGGTAGCTAAACTCTAAAATACTGGAGATCTCCAGAAATATCCTCTAAAACCATCTGTGAAGAGTCTGTTAGAAACTGAAGACTGCTGAATGGAAATGAAACAAGCAATGTAGAGTTCCTGAGTCTCTCTTCTTTGCCGAGTATTTGCCAAATGTCACCTGGAAGAAACATGAAGTCTGAAGAAATAACGAGAAGTATGGAAGAAGTAGTAGATGCTGCCATACTTGATATTAGTTGAATTTGTGCCTCAAATCTGTCAGAAAGTAGGAGATGCTTTTTTTGGAATGCTTACGTGCAATTTCCCAATTGAAAAATGTTTCCAGAATTTCATTCTCCTATTTTAAGAGCAAGGAAATTGAGGATGCTTATACTGAAATAGAGGGATAACTGTTTGCTTTAAAAGATGCTGTCTTCTGCTAATGCAATAATTTTGGGTGCAACTTCCTAGCTTCCAAAATGAGGAGGAGGTTTGAGGGCTAAGTGCTATTAATATTTTCTAGTTGGTCTGGCACCACGAATTAACCTGTAAGCATGTACAAATTTAAGTTCTGCTGGCCATTGAGATGAGCAGGGAATATGAAGGCAATGAGGTAAGAAATCATGGTTGGAAAGAGAATTATTGCTAGGGCTGTTACTAAGGGGGTTCTACTGAATGCGGGTCATCCAGAACTGCAGAGAGGTGGGGTATTCCTTTAATCACAGAATGTACTAGTCTTTCTTGTTTGATCATGATGTTGTTTAATAGATTGTTCTCAGGAATAGATGTATTTCTGTGAATTTCCTTTCCACCTTCTCCAGGGCCAGCAGCAGGCTTCCCAAGTTCAACAAGCTGGGATGGGGCCAGCAGCTTCTCAAGGAATGGGGTCTGGAGCACCGACAGCAGATCCAGAAAAACGCAAACTGATTCAGCAGCAACTTGTTCTCCTCTTACATGCTCACAAGTGTCAGCGGCGAGAACAGGCCAATGGGGAGGTGCGACAGTGCAACCTCCCTCACTGCCGAACCATGAAGAATGTCCTGAACCACATGACGCATTGCCAGGCTGGCAAATCTTGCCAAGGTAAGTGGAGGAGTGGTTGTATTGATGCGATCAACATGTGCAGGACTGGAAGGGCTCTTGGGAAGCACTGGAGAACTAGTGAGTGGTTTGGGAAGTACAATTTTTTTTTTTAACCTGCCTGTCCCCTTAGGAATGGAAGTCATTAACCTCATGAGCCTTTAAAGTTTAGTCAAGTTAGAGGGGGCAAGATAGCACACAGAGGTGAATGAAGATCTTTTGCTTAACTTTGAAACTCACTTTAGCATCTTTTCAATGCTGCATTCTGATAACGGTAGACACAAAGTGGGAATCTGCAAGGGGGAATCAACCTGTCTCTGTTAAAAGGAAGAGATGAATCTCAAACAGTACATAGCCACAAAGTAAGCTGCTACTGGTACTAGTGAACTCTCAGTCCACTCTGGTAGCCAAGAAAAATGTATGCATAGGCTCGTCTGGGTTGTGCCAGTTGCTGGCATCTCATTTGCTTAATACAGTCTGCCTGATGTATGTGCTGTTATCCTTCGAGCAAGGGGGACATAGGTTTGGGTGTTTAACAGAGCTTTCAAGTAACGTTTAGTTGAGCCAGTAGTACTTGAAATCTAGCTATGTTTTCAGGGCTAGTTAATGCTGAAATACTTCAAGCAGCACTTTACTGAATGCATTGAATATAGATGTGTGCCCTGAAAGAAACAGTTGCTCCAAATTCAGTTTGTGTTGATCATGTGGAGATACTGGCAGTAGTTTGTAAAGAGTGTTTCCTTACTTTCCCTTTCTCAGTGGCACATTGCGCATCTTCCCGACAAATCATCTCGCACTGGAAGAACTGTACAAGACATGACTGTCCTGTGTGTTTGCCTCTTAAAAATGCTGGGGACAAAAGAAATCAACAATGTAAGTCTGCTGGGAGCTCTGTGCATTGGATAAAATGTAAAACACATGTTGGAGTTTTAAATTTTCTTGCATGAGGGGATAGTGGTGGTGCTTTTGAACCTAATAACATGTAATAGAATTTTCCTCTTGCGTTAGAGTCAGAGTACTTTTCTGTCTCTGATAGCGTATGTGGAAGCTTTTGAACTTCATTGAATTTTCCTAGCAGCAGAGTAGTAAGGAGGTACAAGTTATAGCTCTCAGCCTTGCATCACGTTTCTCTTCCTTCTCTTTGTGTCCCCTTGGTCTTCATGCCAGTCTTTGACAAGATTTTTGTTATTTTGTTACCTGTATGGTATGTTTATTCCTTTCTTAATGCTACTTCAGAGCTCTTCTTGTGTTTCATGGGAGCTAGTTATTGTTTTAAGAAAATTAAAACAACAGAAAAAAAAGACATTACGGTGTCTGTTGAAGAGCTGTATGTACCCTTCTGCTTTTCTAGCCTCTGTGACATGGTGTGCCTCTGTTTTCAGTTTGAAGCAAACAGATGTGTCCTAAATACTTAGAGTGGGATTTCCTCTCAGCAGCTCAAAGGGAAAACAGCCTGTTGTTGGAATTGTTGGTCGGGTCAAAACTTGTCTCCCTGTTTCATGACAGGTTTTCCAGACCCAGCCTCTTATCTGCATGCTCCTAGAAAATGTTTGGGTTCTTAACAGCAGTGACTCCTTGTGTTCTTTCTCTTTTTTTCATGGACCACTTTGGCTACCTCCTGCTGTCATTAACTTGGCATGTCTCTTCCAGCGCTCCTGGGCGGAGCTGCAGTAGGACTTGCAAATGCTGGCTCTGTGGGCGTGGGGCAGCAGACAACACCTAGCATAAACACTACCAGTCAGATAGACCCCAGCTCCATCGAGCGAGCCTACGCAGCCCTTGGACTGACCTATCAAGGAAACCAGACGCAGACACAGCCCCAGGCTCAAGTGAAGAGTCAGCAACAAGGACAGTCACCACAGGGGCTGCGCCCTATGAATCCTATGAGTAAGTCTATCTCTTAGTGTTAAACACAAGCTACGGGCAATGTACCATGCTATATCTAATGCAAATTTTCTTAATCTGTTTGCTTTAATAGAGATATTTAATTTGTGAAAGGTATTGCTTTGGAGTATTTTAGGCTTGAGACAGCAAGCTGCTCAAGGGAACTGGAACATTAGAGGGCTCAGGTGCCTTCCCTTGGAAAGCAAGTTCTCTGGGAAATGTATTTTCTTTGGAATACGTTTGTTTGTTCTTTGAGAAGTAGTTTTCCAAAGCAGATTATTTAAAGTTTTGTAGCTTTAAATTGTACTGTAGTGCAAGTTTCGGGCCTTTTAGGAATTTATAATTGTAAATGCATGCACTGGAAAGGCTGTATTCAAGTGTACTTCCCTTGTCACTCCTACTGCAGCATTTTAGTTACATCTCAGATACATAATGCTTGCTTTAAAAATGAAAGGTAGTAAAGACTTTCTGAATCCTATCATGTGGACTCATGTAAACTGTAAATTGCCCTGGTGACTTGCTTATAGAATCATAGAATGACTTGGGTTGGAAGGGACCTTAAAGATCAAACAGTTCCAACCCCCTGCCAGGGGCACGGACACCTCTCATCAGATCAGGTTGTTCAAAACCTCATCCAACCTGGCCTTGAACACTTCCAGGGAGGGGGCAACCACAGCTTCCCTTCGCAATGTGTGCCAGTGCCTCACCACCCTCAGCCTGAAGAATTTCTTCTTAATATCTAATCTAAATCTGCCACCTTCCAATTAAAAGCCATTCCTCCTTGTCCTATCACTACCTGTTGTTGTAAAAGGTCCCTCCTTAGCTTTTTTGTAGGCCCCTTTCAGGTACTGATTGCAAAATTGGAAAAGACACATGTGAATTTTAATTTGCAATTAATTCTAACTTGGCTGTTGCTGGTGTCAAATGAAATAGCCTTTAACCATCAAGCCTAATGTTGGTAGCTTGACATAACATCAAGGAAATTTCTCTCACCACCAGCTCTTCACTTGAGTTGCTTAAGTAGAGGTGGGGTTTTTTTTAATGGAAAAGAGGAAAATGAGGTGATAGAGATTTCTCAAACTTGTATGGGGTTGTGGTGATCCTGCCTCTGTACCCCTTGACAAGCTCATGTACGGAATGAGTGCTGTGTATGCACAGGAATTCCATGGGGAAGGACCTGAGCGATTGCAGAGAAAAGTAGCAGTTGGTTGTAGGCTGCAGTTTGTGCTGTTTCTGCACCAGAGGACATGCTGCTCCTTAGTTACTCAGGAAAAAGCTGTTGGGTAGACTTGCTAATGAGATGACTGGTCCTCATAGGTTGCGTGTGACTTGTGTACTGCTGAAAGTTTGCCTTCCAGTTTGTAAAGCAGTTTTATAAGAAGTGGACGGGAGGTCCTGAGAGCTTGATCTTAAAGCAATTAGATTAAAATAATACATTTTTCTGTTGTGCGTTAGAGTATTTTACAAATAGTTTAACTTATAGAAGCTCCAAAATGTTATAGTGAGAGTCTTGAAAAGTTGAAAGGAATGTCATCTGTTTTCCTGAAGCAAAATATTGGTTTTATTTAAAGGCACAGAGTTTGGCCTGTGTGTTCTTATTGGGCACTTCTTGTACCACTCACTCATCAGAAAATCCAAAGAGACTAGGTTGAAAAACTCTTGGAGAGTGAAGAACTGAAGTTTAATGTAGAAAGGAAAGCATGGAGAGTGTAGATTTTAGGCTGTTGTTCTGTTATTGGGAATGACTAAGAGGGAATTAAAATAAGCAAGAATCCTTGAGTCATGGCCTACATGACAACAGGGCTAGTTTAGGAGAAGTAACAGGATTTGGTGAGGAATGCAGTGTGAAGAGATGCAGTTCTAAGTAATAAGACAAGTGGTTTGTTTCAGCGGTTGGAAAGGGAGAGTTAAGGCAACGGTTGACATCTTTCACGCCAGCTTGCTCTCAGCTGGCGAAGTGAATATGGGAAGGAGAAGGTGACTAAGGGAAGGGAGGCTGGAGACAGCTTTATGAAAAAACTGTTAAACGCTTCCTTGTGATGTTAGAGGTACGTATTAGACTTGATAAGCTTAATTTCAGTGGATTTCTATGCAATGTCTACTTTTTCTTGAAATACAGATTCTGTAGGATTTAGACGTTCTAAATACGTGTAAAGCTTGGTAATGGCTTTTGTAATGCTGTCAACTTGAATAGATATCCAGAAGTCCCAGACAGAAATATACTGCATTTCTCTTTACTATTTGAGTCTTAACTGTAGTTTGTGAAGAAAACAGGCAGTTTTCTATTGTGATTGAGATCTGTGATTCAGAAAAGCAGATTTTGATATGTAACAAATTACTAGAGGTTTTTCCTGCAAAGGATTGTCAAATCTTTGTTCTTCATACAAACGTTGAAGTTAGTTGTAGGATCTTTAAATATGGACTGGGTGTAAGAGAGGACCTTGTCAGATGGAGGTGGTTGCTGACGCTTTTAAGTTTTTGAAGCCTTTGTGAATGTATATGCAAAGCCTCTGAAGGACAAAAAAAAAAATCCCAAATCAATCACTTCTAAACAAAAACTGGAAGAGACTGGTAATGCTGTATCTTTAGGGAGTCACAGAAAAGGACTCTGGTGCATAATGTTTGCAGCAAATGGAAATTGTTTGAGATGTTTGGGAAGATATGTCAAAGTATTGCGATGTGATGCTTTACTTGGAGGTTGCCAGTGTTGTATCTCAGAACTTTTCTAAGTTGGTAAAAGGAAGAGGGTAAAGAGTGCTACAGATAACTGAACTCCCTTCACAAAAGTTCAAGTCTAGACCTTTGTTATTGCTGAGCAATTACTGATTTTGCACAGTAAGCAGGCTGTTCTTTTAAGAATACTTGTTCTTCTGTTTTCTAGGCGGAAATCCAATGGGAGTGAATGGAGGAGTAGGGGTTCAAACCCCTAATCTGCTGCCTGACTCAATGTTACATTCAACCATGAATTCTCAAAAGTAAGTTGAATTATTCTTTGCACACCGGTGATATTGTTCAGCTGCAAATGCTGATGATTGCCCATAACAAATGAGATGGAGGGGAAGCAGCTATACATAAGGACATGGCATGCTTACCCTGGGAGGGACTAACTGGTGCTTGCTGATCAAGGACAGCTGGAAAAGAAGCCTTGTGGTTGTGATGTCTTTCTTATCCTTTCTAGAGGCCTTCGTGTCCATTTTAACTTTGTCACTACTTGCAGACTGACTTTTTTAGGCCACAGAGGTTACAGGCATTATCTGCTTTAGTAGCTGGGCAGTTCTTGAAGCTCCAGAGCGTTTACTGGCCATGGTGGCTTACTGCAAACTGGTTGTTGAGCTGCAGCGGGAGTAAGGGGCAAATTATTCACTGAGGTGTAAAAGCAATCCTTGTGCTTAATAATCTCGTGGTGCTTCTTGCATAAACAATGGGGTAAATGCCATTGATGGCTATCTCTCTCTTTGGATTTTTGTAGCTTTTGTTCCAGTTTCCTAAATCCTTGGGTAGGACAGCATGTACTCTTTCACAGTACTGTTTTGATGCCTGTGCAACTATTTCTGCAGAGTTTGTCCATTGATTAGGGAATGGCTGAACTAACACTTTGTCCTAACATTATTCTAAAAGAGGCTATGACTGTAAGATGATTAAGCTTGGGCTAGACTTTCGCCCTCAGTTCTTGCTCTGTTTTTGAAGCCCCATGATGAGTGAAAGCGCCAATGTTGCCAGTTTGGGAGCCATGCCAACAGCTCAGCCATCCAATACCGGCATGCGAAAGCAGTGGCATGAAGACATTACTCAGGATCTCCGAAACCACCTTGTTCATAAACTGTGAGTAGCTAATAGCAAAACAACCTCCTGTTAGGTGAGTTGCTGCCTCTGAGGTGTGTGCGTGAGGCAGGAGGAAGCCTGGCTTACAAAACCAGGGGGCTGGGGGATGAGCTTTGTCAGGGGTCACGAGAAGGGAAAGAAGTAGTATAAAAGGTGCATTTGTACATTCTTGGTCATTAATGGAGCTGCATCTGCCGGTTTGGGGCTGTTGTACTGGAAGTGTCCCACTGTCTTCAAGCCATCTACATGGGGGCAGTGTTCCCTAGGAGAAGTAGCTGCACCTTAATCTGTCAGAAGATTCAATTATTGCTTTGTGTTCAGATGACTGGGGTTAGTGCTGATGTCCCAGTCTGGGAACTTCCTAATCACTTGCATGCTTTTTATTTTTTCCAGAGTCCAAGCCATATTTCCTACTCCTGACCCTGCAGCACTGAAGGATCGGCGTATGGAGAATCTGGTGGCGTATGCTCGGAAAGTGGAAGGGGATATGTATGAATCAGCAAACAGCAGGGTGAGATGACATGCTCTGTCATTCGGTCTTCTGTGTTTCTGCCTTTGATCCCACAGTAGTTGTGGAAGAGGAGGAGTGAAAGCACAGATGAGCATCCCAGGCTGACAAAGTGTGTTCAGGGGCTGCTGCATGTTGTCTAGAAACCAGCCAGCTGCTGGCTTCTGGCTGAATGTGCCAGGAGTCAGGGTGGTGCCTATCAGGGTGTGCTGTGCCAAGACTTCTTGGAGTTCCCTGAAGGCAATGTGGAGCTCTTCACTGTAGTTCTCCCAAAGGAGTGTTGGACATGAGAAATGTCTGGTGGTGTCCTAATGGTTAACAGTAGTGCCCTGAGCAGTGCCCCTTTTTGCTCTTTCTGCCTAGCAGCACGTGCTAAGGGAGAGCCACTCAAACCCAAGCCAAAATGTGTGTGTGTAAGCTTTGATCACTCTGACCTGTTGTCTTTACATAATGTGTCTGTCACATCCTCTCCTGACCTGTGTTGCTCCCCAACAGGCAGAGTACTATCACTTGCTAGCGGAGAAGATCTATAAGATTCAGAAGGAACTGGAGGAGAAACGAAGAACCAGACTGCAGAAGCAAAACATGATCCCAAATGCTCCAGGCATGCCACAGGCTCCCATGAATCAAGGGCCCAACATGGGACAACCTCAGCCAGGGATGTCTGCAAGTAAGAATGGCTGGGTTACTAACTACCTGGTGCAGGAGAATCCTGTACTATACTGTCATTTTGGTAGGCTTGAGACCATTTTGCCCTTCTTGTTTCACAGCAACCTGGCTTGCTCAAAATTAAACGGAACTTTCTCCTCTTTGTTTAGAAGCATCTGCAAAACCTTTGCCTTGCTTATGTGCTAATTAATGACCATGTATTATCTAAAAGCATTTAGTCTTCTGAACAAGTTTCAATATTGTAAACCTTTACACTTAATTTTGAGAGGGAGTGGATGATGTTCATAAAACTTGAGTCTCACTGGATTCACTTCTAGAATGAATGTCACTTAAAGATAACTTCAGTTACTGTAAGAAAAATGTTTTCATAATATTTAGTTATGTGGTGTTTAAAATTAATATTACTGTTGTTGCCAAACAAAGAGGGTGATGCTTATGATGCATAGGTATTTATGCTCTTGAAAGTTTAAATAGTGCTTGTTCTATGCCACATTTATTTTCTTGAACAGATGGCCTTTCCAGCATGCATTGAAAAATAGATTTCACTTTTTCCTTGTGCAGTGGTCTTCTGTTTCACAGAAGTTCTATCACTTGAATTGATCTTCCTAATGCTAAACAGATTATTATTACTGTTCGATTCCATGCTAACCAAGCATTTGTGTATTAGAACAAGATTGACTTTGGAGAGAAGTTAATGATTAAAACTTATCACGCTGCTAAAGAGTATAATGTCTCTTTACAATAGGAAGTGACAAGGTGCTATAGGCTGCCAGTTATCTGGTATAATTTTATAATAAAACCAGGTAACAGTATTTACTTGGGATGATATTTTTAGTTAGGAAGTCGAGAAAGGCATCTGCCGACATTGTAATATTGTACTGCCAGTTAAGTCCTTTAAATAATTGAAACACAGAATTTCAAACTGTACATTTCTAAATAGAATTTCATCCCTTACTCTGATTTAACTGTAAAATAAATCTAATGTGTCTTTAAACTATTTGAGCCAAAATCTGTTTTAAGATGGTGGGGGTTATATATTTTTTTTAAATGATTCTAGAGTGACAGCACTGGAGACTTGAAACACTTTCTTAAAACTAAGTGCAAAAGCTCTGCAAGCTTACCTTCTAGATCACATCCTACCCTCGTTTCTCTTCTCAAAGAACAACATTTTCTCCTCCATTCATTCAGTCCTGCATGTTATGAGGAGGGAAAAAACTTCCTGGTTTTTTTTGGGTTTGTTTTTTTCTTTTTTTCTAATGCTACAGAAAGATCCAGTAGCTGTAGAGATCTGCTACAAAAATCTTATTTTGAGTTCTTTCTCTCTCTTTAAATATGAATATGTCTTGAAAAATCCAGTTCTGGGTCTTTTCATGCTTGAAGTCAGAACAGGATTCATCAGGATGCATCACCAGCATTCAAGCAAAACTGTTAAAGATAGGTGTACTATGACATTACTTGCTGTAACTTCTGTAGGAAGTTGATTTTCAGCAGATATGACACTTTTGATTATTTATCATGTACTTCAGTAATTGTTGAACTCTGAGCTGTACAGTTCTCATAGTGTTCTAAATCTAGAGGTGAATGACCTGTAGAAGGTCTTGTGGCCTGGAATGCTGTGAGCCACAGGGTTTGTTGTTATGCCTCAATAAGATACTTCAAATTTCACTTCAGTTTCTGAAAGATGGCTCAAAGTCAGGGTATTTCTGCCAATGGGACATAATTGTATTTTCAAGGAAGTTTCTGGGTTTACTTCGCTTTGGGGACTCCTCAAGAGTGTTTAGAACTACTAGACTGTGTCCGTGCATTTTATTTTTTTTTCTGTATGTGGATTTTAGTCAGCAATTCTCAAAAATGTTTGTCTAGAACCTGGTGGTCTTCTAAAGCCATAATGTTATTTCCATGCCATTTTTCCAGATGGTCCTCTTCCTGACCCAACACTATTACGTGCCAATGTGCCGAACCAGATGATGAATCGTATGCAGGCGCAGCCAGGTAAATACCTGAATAAAATTCACTATTGTGATTGTGAAAGAGTCTTGAAACGGGGTAGCTTTTATTGAAGTGTTATAGCCATTTTTCAGTTACAGTTTTCCCATTTGATTAAGAATATAACTATCTGTACTATATAAGACTTAAATATAATATAAAAATAACATTTCATGATCTTGTGAATTTAAGAGCTGCTTGTTCTCTGCTTGCTTTGTTAAAGAACTTGTTGCTTTTGGAAATTCTGATTGTGTGAACATAGTATGGTAAGGTCATTCAAACATGGTGTACCCAGCCAACATAGCTGAGGGTTTGTTGATGGCAGAAGGAAGATGGTGAGAATTATTGCTCAGAGGGAAGGGGCAGAGCCTTTTATCTATGTTCAAGAGTATTATAGCCAACATACAAGGTATTTAAAGTGAACATTTACAATTGGGGATTCAATAAGTGATTTTTCTAATATGTAATCAAGATAATGCAAGTTGTCTGAAACAGTTGTTGGAAAACAGATACTTCAGGGAGTAAAAGCTAGACTGTGTTCTGAAGGAGCTTGGACACTTAATGTTTAAAATTGCTGCATGTAATTGGTTGATAGAGGAAGAGATTTCCCTTATATCATTGCATTCTTGAAATATGGTTGATAGAAAATGAAATTGGGAAGAAACTGACAGTGTTTCTTCTCCAAATGTTGAATGGTGTCGGAAGGAGAAATCAGGCCTTTGTTTATAAGTGTTTTTTTTGGCACAAACACGCAGGAATGAACCAGTTTAGCCAGATGAACATGCAGCTGTCACCGATGGGACCCCGGCAAACCCCTCCTCTTCAGCACCCTGGACAGCTAAGTCAGGCTGGGGCCATGAACCAGGTCAGTGTGCGTTCTGGACAGGGCGCCCAACTCGAGAGTTTGCTTCCCTTGGCTCTAGTTTCCTTCAAGCACGTTTAAAAAAAACACAAATTAAATCAAGCATTTCTTCATTCTGTTGACCCTTTAGTTGTACCTTTTGCACCTGCACTGAAAGGTTTGTCTGGTCTATGGTAAGCCTTTAGGTCTTGGTGGTAAAAATTGCCTAAAATATAGTTTTAAGTAGCTTTTTGTGTTGCTGTGTCCTTAAAACAACAAGCAAAGATAAATGCTGAATCACAGTTCCAAACTGAAATGAATATCCTGTTCTTTAGCTCCTAAGGGAAATTATAGAATCACAGAATGGTTTGGGTTGGAAGAGACATTTACAGGTAATTCAGTCCAACCCCCCTGCAGGAGCAGGGACATCTTTAACTCAGTCAGGTTGCTCAGAGCTCCATCCAACCTGACCTTGAATGTTTTCAGGGATTGGGGTCTCGTAATTTCTATTTTTTAAAGAGGAGTTATTGTAGGCTTTCCATGCTATATGCCGCAGATGAGTAACAAGTATCAATTTCTGTGACAAGATAAATGTGTTTTGGTTTGGTTTTTCTAAATATTATGGAGTTGTATACACATTGTGTGAAATGAGTTCCTTTTTTTTTTTTTTTCCAGCAGATGGGATTTCCTTCACGTATGCAGCAGCCAGGAGTTGGCCAGCCTTCTGGTCAGAATCAGTTTTTACAACAGACCCAGTTCCCTGCTTCTTCCCCAGGAATGAACACAGCAAGCATGCCTATGACTCAGCCTGGCAATCAGACACCAGTTTCTCAAGTAAGTTTCTGATTTCCGGAAGTTGTCTCATTGATCTGTCATATACTGATTTCATTGCTCAGTTTGTTGTAGTGGAGAACAACTTGTTTTCTCAAGATGCTTTTGGAATTATAGTCCACTGAATTAATTTATTGAGACTCTGCATTTTTCTGATTTAGCACTGGGAATGGCAAGGGTGAAACATTGGTGGCTTTTGCTCAGGCTTAAGTTTACATGTGACAGGAATTTTTTAAAGTTTGGTTTTGTAGAGCAAAGAAATTGTTACTCAGCATGCAGTTGTTAAGAATTTCTTGCTTAAAGGCGAGGCAGCAGAGCCTGGGAAATAAGAGATCATGGAAAGAAAGTCATAAAAAGGCATGTCTGTCTAGGACCAATACATATTGCTGGCTTTGGGGGATAGGAGGGTTATTGCTACTGAAGATCTGAACTTACAGTCTAGCGGTTTCCTTTCTGTCCTTTCCCTCTCCCTTTTCAGCAAGAACCTTACAGGCCAGGAAGAAGTAGGGAACGTCAGTTTGCTTCTCGTTGATGATTCTTCCTAGTTTGCAGGCAAGATTATTGTGGAGTGACAGCTTTTTTTCCTTGACTAGTACACTTTTTTTTTTGTAATCCTGTAATGGTACAGTTACAGCTGTACTTATTTCTGATGATAAATTCAGTTTCTAGTCTTGGGGGTGGGGGCATGGGCATACTAAGTGTATTTGAATGCGGTGTTTCAGTGTGGTGCATTGTCCTATATTCAGGATGTATGAATCTGCAGTTTTAGAAAGAAATGTTTTGCAGACTGAGAGTGTAGATGTACTATCCTTTAAGCATAAGTTATTCTTTTGAAATGTCTCTTTCAAAGCTGTTTTAAAGTTTGTTCAGCTCTGTTTGGAGCAAAGTAGATTGAGTAGACCATTTCTCCTTTTGAAATAGGATTTTAAAAAAACAACAGATAGTTTGTCATGTTTCTAAAAGTGTACCAGTAACTATGGGAGAGCAGCCATTTGACATTTCCTCTTCTTTTCTATTCAAGTCATTGCAACTGTGTACCTGTTTTCCCACAGGCACAAATAACCAGCGCTTCCTGTCCTGTGAATTCTCCTGCAATGGCTCCAGGTTCTCAAGGGAGCCATATTCACTGCCCACCTCTTCCGCAGCCTCCCATGCACCGAAATTCGCCTTCTCCAGTACCTAGTCGAACCCCAACACCTCACCATACACCCCCAGGCTTGGGATCGCAGCAACAGCAAGCAGCAGCAGCAGCTGCCACCACTGCCACTGCATCTACTCCTCAGGCAATGCCATCTGGACCACAGTCACAAGCTATGCACCCCCCTCAAAGGCAGACTCCAACACCTCCGCAGGCACAGCTGCCTCCACAAGTGCAGCCTCCAGTTCCAGTTACCCCTTCTGCAGATCAACAGCAGCAGCCCTTGTCACAGCAGAGCACGACTGCATCTGTTCCCACACCAACAGCCCCGCTGCAGGCTCAGCACCCCGCAACACCTGTAAGGAAATACTTTAATTTTGCTTTCCTTGTGGGTATTTTAAGTGTAAAGTTGACTTTTCAGTTGGTCTACTTTTGGCTGAGTCTGTGATAATGGAGGTAGCTCTTGGCATGTTTAATACCAAAATAGGTTTTATTGAATTTAGGAAGTAAACTTTTTGTATTGAGAGAAGCCTATACATCATCTGGTGTTTCCAGATGGGGAATACTTTTCGGAATTCTAGTGCATGTTTTGAAGTTCACTTTAAGACATAAATGAGGTCTTCAGTTATGTGTACGTGTGCATAGTGGCGGGGTACACTGCGGAAACAGTATGTAGTTATCCGTATATTGGACCTCCTAGTGCATGTTTCTGTTGTATGTTTTTCTGTAGCTGTAGTTGCGTAGCAGTATGTTCATCGGTTGAAGGACTAGAGTGCATTTAAACTTGTTGGAAACATAGTACTGGTAAAAGGTAGATTAGGGAAGGAAAAATAATATCACTAGAAGCCTGTTTGTAATGTGTGTTTCGTTCCTGCAGCTTTCACAGCCAGCTGTAAGTATTGATGGGCAGGTATCTAATCCCCCATCCACCAGCAGCACAGAGGTGAACTCTCAGCAGACTGTTCCAGAGCAGCAGCAGCCACCCTTGCAGGAAGTTAAAATGGAAATTAAAACGGATGAAGGAGAACCAGAACAAACTGAGTTGCAAATGGAGGAGAAATCTGAGGTGAGATTTTCAGCCAGTTGTTGGGTAGAATATCTTTGGTGCTGCTAGGTGTTTTCTGTCTGTGTCCAGGCATTCCTTCCAGAGTTCAGTGAGAGCTGTAGGTGCTACCTGCTGCTACTTTGATTGTCTTCATCTGCTTCTTTGTAAATAAGGGTCTCTGCTTTTGTGGTGAAGTGGTGGTAGAAGCCAGTGGCCACAGGAAAGCCTATAATAATGTAGTTACAGCTGTAGTGCTTTTTAGTACATGCCAATTTAAGAAGGTACTTGTGTCAGCCCTTCAGATGATGTTGGCAGCCGTTAAACAATAGAATAGTGAATACATACATAATGGGATGCTTTACTGGGCTATGAGAAGTTGTCACTGAAGACAGCTAGGAGTGTGGCTGCCAGCAGTGTCACCCTGGCAGCCCCAGTGTGGGAGAGGCGGTCAGACCTGTCTTGAAGAGCTGTCTGAAAACCTGTGTATCTGCTTGCCCCTTGGAACTGATTAGCAGCTCATCATTGCTACTATTGCAGTGTTGAAAAATACATTTTAGCACATCTGCTCAAGTTTTAGGCAAGGTTTGGCTACAATCCTAAAGGAGAGAGGTAGGTAGATTAAAAGGACAGAAGTATGGATGGGTGACTTCTCAGGAAGCTAAGTGCCAGGCTCCAAACTACTTTCCAGGTTAAAGCAGAACCAGTCGTGGAGGAATGTAAACCAGACCCAATGGAACAAGAAGAGAAGAAATCGGAAGTGAAGATTGAAACATCAGAGGGGGAAGAAAGACCTACGACTCCAGCTACTCAGTCTTCTCCGGCATCTGGGCAGTCCAAGAAAAAAAGTAAGCAGGAACACTGTTTTGACTGAAGTTTACTGCATCTCCCAAGAGAAGTCTTTGGGGAGCAGGAAAAAATGAGTTTTCTTCATTGGTGCACAGTGGGCTGATTGTTCTTTGTGGCTTTTGGACCAAAATTTCAAGTCACACATAGGCTTTTTGCAAGTTCTTTAAGGTTTTAGTATTACTAAAATTTAGTAATTATTAGTATTAAGCCTTAGTAAAATTGTCACTACGATAGAGACTTAAACTACTTCTCAGTTACAAGTTTTCTAGACAAGTTGTTTTCTTGGGACCTCAGAGAGGGGGCAGATTTGGAATGTAAATCAGCTCTGTTTAATTTAGCAGTGTCTTCCTATGATAAAAACAAGATTAATATTATGGCCCTCTCCTCATGTCCAGGTGATCACTTTAATATCCTCCTCAAATGCAGTGTTACAGAGGGTAAATAAACCATGCTAAGTAACTTAAACCCATTGTCTGTAGTCTTTTTCCATAGACCTCACATTTTCCAGCAGGTTTCATCCTTACAGCTGTTTCTGCTCTTTCTGTTGTTGATTGCTTTTCAAAAGTTTTTAAGCCAGAAGAGTTGCGGCAGGCGCTTATGCCAACACTGGAGGCACTTTACCGTCAGGATCCAGAGTCTCTTCCATTCCGACAGCCTGTGGATCCCCAGCTACTAGGAATTCCTGTGAGTGTTTTGGCAAGATTTTTTCCTGGCTTTAATTCCAAACTATTGGATTATGACATACCTGTTTAAGAACAGTTTAAGTCTGTCTTGTTAACATTTTTATATTGATGAATTTGAAGAGGTTTAGCTTAGGCAGTAGAGTCTGACTTAGGAAACTATTTTTTCAGAAGTTTGTTTGGTTCTGTGTTCCTTTTGATAAATAAACAGTTGTACCATGCATTGAGGTGATTAGCAACAGCTTCCCAGTGCTGTATGGGCCTTTTGTAGATGTTGCTTCATGTTTTGATGCTTCTATTGTTGAATTCCATAGGTGTTTCTCATTACATATAAAACTCGGCTGAATGTGTGGGAAGTTAAGCAGATCAAGGCCACTTAAAAAAAACTAAATTGATTGTGATTATTAATCTGTTAAAAGCAAAGAGGAGACTATTCAAAATCTGGTTTTTGTTCAGGTCGAGTTTTCTGCTTGTTTTAGAATTGTCTTTAGAAGACGTTTCTATCCTTAAAGAATCTGTGTTCTAATCTCTGTGGATTTACTTACTGTATTGTAAGCAGGCATAAATGTCGGTAGTATTTTTTTAACAAACTTTCAGTTGGCTGTCTTATTCTAAGGACTGTTGTGGAAGCGATTGTATAACTACTGTGGGGGACTGGAAAAAGACATTCTCTACAGGAGACAATATTTTGTCTTTTAAAAGTTTTTTCTTTTTGTTTATTAGGTTGTCTGGTCTACTAGAAACAGTTGCTTTCTACTAATGCTCTTGTATGTCTTCAGATCACAGTGGTTGCAAAAACATTGCCGTCTTCTACTTTTTGTAATATTTATTTTACTAACTAATTTTAAAGTGGCTTTATTTCGTCAGGAGTGGAAGAACCTGAGAAATAAAGGAATAATATAAAGGAAGCACTGGGGAGTGATGTGGTATTACTTAGAGACTTGATTTTATGTCACAGTTAGACATCCCAATGAGGGAGGAACCTGTTTTTCTTGATACACTGCAGCAGAATTTATATGCTGAGAGTGCACATGCTGTCATTTCACAACACAAGTCTTGGAATACTGTTTTGATATGCCGTGTATTCTTGCAGGATTACTTTGATATAGTCAAGAACCCCATGGATCTTTCTACTATCAAGAGGAAGCTGGACACGGGACAGTATCAGGAACCGTGGCAATATGTAGATGACATCTGGCTCATGTTCAATAATGCTTGGCTATATAACCGCAAAACATCCCGGGTATATAAGTACTGTTCCAAATTGGCAGAAGTGTTTGAGCAAGAAATTGACCCGGTTATGCAGAGCCTTGGTTATTGCTGTGGAAGAAAGGTAAGAATATAAATATTTTTAGCCTGCTGCTTGCTTCTTGGTATTGAAGAACGGGGAAATACAGCAGTTGCAATTGAATTTTGAAAGTTTACCAGGAGTTAGCAATCTTGAGTAATCTGATTTTGAGGTTTTTGCAGATCATCTAATTCTGTCTAGTGCTTAAATCGGCTATTCATATTCAAGCCCTTGGGAGGGAAGAAATTGGGAACTGAAGGCTTGTTTTGATTGGGGCAAGCCTGTTTGGTATTGCAAATTCAACAGATGTTTTTGTTCCTGCAGAAGGAGTGCTTTCTGTTTAACTGTAGATTGAAATTTTGTTTCCATTGTCTTGTTTTGATATGCTTACCATCTTTGGAGAAGAGCTAACTTGAGAAAAACAGACCACTGAACATTTTTTATGACTAGCACTTCTTACGCTTGCTGAGATCTGTTCACAGAATAAGGTGGAAATGATCATTGTCTGGGTCACACTTGCTTCCCATGGAGAGCAAGTGAGAACACATATGAGTACTAAGATGACCCATTCTTCTTTGCAGTTGGAGTTCTCACCACAGACTTTGTGTTGCTATGGCAAACAGCTATGCACAATCCCTCGAGATGCCACTTACTACAGTTACCAGAACAGGTAAGGAAAAACTCACTTGGTATGCTTTTGTGCATGCTGCAATCAATCTGTTAAAAGATGTGCATGTACACCCTCGCTATATGTGTACACCTTTATGTTTTAAGATAAAAAAAATTGCTGGAAGTACCCTTTAGTAATTGAACTCATGTGTTAATGACTTCTTTTTGCAAAAGTTCACTTTTTTTTTTTCCCCTAGAAATGTGATGTTTTACTAAATTCTATCCCGCAGTTAATTAAATCTTCAGTTTTCCACAAATCAAAGATATAAGTCTGTCTTACTTCCTGGCATACACCAGTAGTGTTCATGTAGAACACAGAGTAAAATATGCAGCAAGTTTTTTGATGCTCATAATACCCGTTATACTTGGCAAGTCTTTCTCTCATGATGTTAACACTGAAGAGCAAACTGATTTTTGTGGTGCAGATCTTCATTGGAAGATTTGTATTATTAACTTCAGTAGATTGCTTGTTTTTTCTCCCCAAGTTTCCCTAAGGGAGTTGTTTTGTGGTAGCTGTCAGCAGCTGTGTGAAGTGCTGTCACTTCTACAGCTCTTTTGATTATTTTTTTTTCTTTCTTTTTTGACTTGGGGGTTATTGAAGGATTTAAACCCATCTCACTTCTGAAAGAAAATTTCTTGCTAGGTGTCGTCTTGCCAACTGCAGAAGTGAGGCAGGAAGAAGCAGGGAAATACATGCTATAACACTCCCAGATACCTGTCACCAGAATGCACCTGTTAGAGCAGAGGGCTGGTTACCTCCAAACTAGGTCTTCTCCATCAGTTTAGTTCCTGCTCTGTGTTCTTTCCAACACCTTAAAAAAAATACTAAGGCTTTTATGTGAAAGCTAAGAAGATTTTGCTAGAATTGTAGCTTTCTTAAGCACCTGGTCAGGTGAATGCAGCCAAAGAGCTACAGGAGTGATTTCTTAACCTACATAAAGGTTTATAACAGCAGAGGGTTTTAGAAGTGAGGAAGCAGAAAATAAGCTAGTAGTATCCTATACTAACTATTGTACGTTTAGACTTGCATAGTGTAGAGCTTCTTATATCATAAGTCAATATTTCTGCTTACGTTCATTATGCTAGATAGACCGAAAGACTATTGTTAAAGAAATAAGACATGCTTTACATGTTTTCAAACATCAGAAGGGAATGTTTGCACTGTAAGAGGTGCATACATGTGACTTGTGAATTGTTATATGCACACATGCATGTGTATCTATAGATGGAGATGTACAATTCCAGAAAGGACTATTCTCTGTGTTATCTTATATGAAAACTGGGAGAGCGTGTTGAGACCTGTTTTTTTTAGCTTAATATATTGTTGGTTTGTGCGGCTGTTTGACTTTGCTTTTATTTCTTTGTAATTTTAGATGTCTTGTGCACTCAGTTAAGATACCTTAGTAATGAAAAGGTCACAGTTCTAGAACATTTTTGAGGGCTGGGGTAGAATCTTGAATTAATCACTGTTTTATTCAAGTGTAAATGAAGTCTTTCTCTGTAATGCTTTGCTGTATTGATACCCGGACTCTTCTACACTCACTGGGCTATGGCAGAAACATATCAATGTAGAGCTTTATGTGTATAGTTATGTCAGGTATTTAGTTAACGTACAGTTTGACAGTTCTATAATGTCTGTAAGATTTTGAGGGCAAATTTTGTTCTTTAAGCTTCTGCTGTTCAGCTTTCCGTTTCAACCGGGAAAGCATTCTGTGGCCTTTCAGCATTTATGCATTTAAAGTGGAAGACTATTCCTCTTCCATTGATCACCTGCAGATCCTCCTGCCAACAGAACTGCTGTGTTGATGTACAAATCAAGAGTAGCAGTTCTTCCTTCCTTCTGCTCTATCCCCTTTCTCATTTTAATTCTTTGCTGTATGTGACGTGGATTATTAAAATGAAGAGGGTATGGGTCTGCTAAATAGAATGCTCTTGTTTAATTTGCTTTAATCATTTGCTGCTTGTGAACCCATTTGAGAGATTTAATGCTAATCTGTGCTTTGCCTTGGCTTTCTGCTTTGTGTTGTCTTGTCCTGCTTCTATGTTTTTTTTGTCCTGCAAACCCCCATTTCTTTGTTATGTTCGTGTGTTATTTTTTTTT
>VWPV01023738.1:0-12884 GCA_013389885.1 Geococcyx californianus | reverse complement strand
TTTTTTTTTTAAAGAAAGCTTTACAATAAGAAGTAAAAACAAGCAGTACATAAGACCTCATGATTAGCTCTCTTATTTCAAAGGGAAATACTAGATTACTGTAGTAATTAATGTTTCTCATTAATTGGCAACATTAGAGGGAAGCGAAGCTTTTCTTGTATATTTACATCAGTGTGTGCAGCATGTAGAAATTAGTCCATGGGTCTGCATTCCAGATTCCTGGGAGGTCATGGAGGATGGAACAAACTTGGAAGTGGACCTTGAGGATTTTTTAGAACTGATGAGTGGAAAGTTATCCTGGTAAGAAGTGTCGAAGAAACCATCACTCTGTGTGTTTGTGTATTTATACTTTTGCATTTGGCTGTTCTAGTCTAAGAAAGCATTTTGTCTAAACCTTTAAATTGCTTCTGAGATAATGTAGTTATACCACAAATGTCCACAGATAACCAAGTAGCTTGTGTTGGCTACCCTGCAATAACTGGCCTTGGACACAGTTTTAATTAACCCCAGTTGCAAAGTAACTGTCTGCAGACAGAATGATTTATTTCACTAGTAGAATGGGCAAAGAGCGTACATCCCATTAGGTGAAACGAACCAGCTCTCATCAATAAACTTAAATCATAGGAGCTTGTTGTCTTGAGATTTTGGAATACAAATCAAAGTGATTTATTTCTACCCACTGTTTAAAAAAAAGAAAACTTCCAGGAAACTATACTTCAGGTGTAGCTTTGGGGGCACCCAAGCCCTGAAGCTATAAGCTGTCTGTGGAGAGTCTGTATCTGAGTGGGGTTGTGGGTATTACCCTAATACTTTCGAAATACAATGTGCCTTGGATAGACTGAAAAGCTATTGAACTTCTTAACTTCCTTTAAAAAAAAGAAAGTAGATAAATCTAGATTTTCAGGGATGTTCTGCAAGGGAGAGCACTTATAACCATTTTTGCCTGGCCATTGTGTTATTGCTTGTCACCTGTGTCTTCTGAGTGGGCACCCACTCAGGTGTAGCTGCGAAGAAAAAAGTATCAGCTCTAATTTCTATTATAGTCTTGTAGTTTTTATTATTATCTCTTATTGAGCAAACCAGTTAAGTATATTTTAAAAAAACTTAAATTAACATCCCTGATAAAGTCCATTGAACTGTTTGCATAGTGCAGGTCAGCATATGCTTATGGATTTGTTGAACACTGAGTTGATTAGTTTGTGCTAACACATTTAGAACAGAAAATGAAAATGTCATTTGTCACTGGTACAAAATCTTAATGGGGTCTTCCATTACATCAAGTGTTCAAAATATTAAATAAAAGAAAACTGGAAACTAAGCAGTGTGCTCGAGAGTTCAATTTACAGACACTTCTCTCTGCTAATTATGAAGTATTGACATAAATGAATGAAACTACTTGTTAAAGTGCCTTTTGCAGTGTATAGTAGTTATGTGTTCACAAGATGATTCATAACGTTCAGCAATTTGTGATGAGCTTCCCTGCCATTACTGGAGATTACTAACTATCAAATGTATTTGCACTACGATGGAATACTTTAAATTAGATTTAATGGTGGAAAGGGAAGGAAAACCATTTTCTATCAACTGAAAAATCAAGCCTGTTTTATGAATCAGTTAGTCAGTGTTGAATTTCTCTTTATTGTATAGTACCATTTATTCTTTACAATAAAATAAAATGTTTAGTCATCTTCCCTATAAATACAGGAGTGACAATGTGTGCATGAGGAAGCTTCAAGACTTCTTTTGTGTTGAAAGTTGTGTACATTATAACTAATAAGATGTAGCAGACTTGCTGTAATTGAAAGTAGAATTCATAGTAAGAAATCTAAATTTGGAACCTAAATGTGTGAGGTCCCATTTTGAATCAGCAAGTCTTATTTATATAGAACACCATTTGATTAGATGCCGGATATATTTGTAAGTGCAGCTCCCATTTTGAGTACAACATATGCTGCATCTTAGGAAATTTGTCTTGTGCTTCTGCTTTGAACTGAAAGTTGTGGCTGGTTACATGTTTTGTTGTCTTAAGAAAACTATGTCTAAGGGCTTGCTCAGTCAGTCATTTCACACAATTGTGAAGATGACTGTAATATGTTAGATTATAAAGCATGATTGCCTGGCAGGTATTAGAAGTGTCTGTTAATGATACCAGGGGTTTACACAAGAAAAATTAAACTTTCCCACTCCTTAGTACTCTTATAGAATTGCCTTGAAAATGGTTTGTGGGAACCTGTGGAATGTACTAGGCCCATAGATTAATGATGCTGAATGCAAGACAAAGAAATAGTTTTATTATATCTTTTTATTTTGTGAAATAATGGGTACCAACCAGTTCAGTATCAAAGGCAGATTTTTAGAAAACTAATAGATTGTCTGTCAGGAGGATGAGGGTCGTCTGAATCAAAGGTTTTGGTGAGGGAAGCACAAAGTAAAAATTTCAGATGGAATACCCTGAGAATAAGCCTAAACCATAAGGAGTGTGTCTGAGGCCGTTTAACTTAGACACTTTAGCTTCTTGGGCTAGATGTTGATGCCAGATCTCCAGTTAAGCAACTAGCATTTTCTTAATCTCAACAGCATTAATACAACTGTTAAACAAAGGGGTAGTTATGACACAGCAAAATATCCGTTGTAGATTACTATAACTGAAGCGAACTTTTGTGAAAGGCACAACATGTTAAGCTTAGGCTACCAAAATTGTCCTAGAAGCAACATCTGGGTTGCTAGATAGAAGGCTAAGAGTGGAGACCTCTGCAGCATCAGTCTGCACTGTATTTCCAATAGCATACGTGAGGACAAGCAGAAGGGACACATGGGTCAAAATGACGTGTCTTCTGGATTTGAAGTCCTTAACAGTGCTGTACCTAGGACAGAAGCTAATGAAAGTCGTGTAGAAAACGATGAAGAGCTATCTGAGTAAATTAGGTCTGATTTAAACATGAGCACCAAAGAATAGGCAGTCAGACTGAAATAGAAGTGTTTGTATGGAAATGCTAGAAGATAAGATGAAGGGACTAAATGCCTAGTTCTAAAGTAAGTTATTGACTGTATAGGTCTACCATTGAGAAGGCAGCTAGCAGAGCATTCATTAGGGTTTCTATGGAAAGCCTAGTAAGAATAACATGCGAAAGAGCAAAATGCTTGCAGCCAGCGTGGAGAGATTCAGAACAAATGCATATCCCCTAACAACTGCTTCTCTGACCCTTTAAAAAGATTTTTAAAAAACAAATTAGCATAGCTGAGCAGGCTATAAGGAACAGAAAGACGTCCTTCCAAAACTTCTGTCTAAAAAAAAAGATGAAAATCAGGCAAATTAAATATAAAATATATAGTGAAACAAGTTAAAGCTCAATATGTGATTTGCAAAAGACAGAGAAGCTTGTCATAAGTACTCTTTCAAAAACACCAGAAACAGGAAGGCCGTTGGGCCGATAGGTAACTATGACCCAAAAAAGCTTAAAGAAGATTGCACTGTAGCTGAAAGAGTATGACATATTCATGTTCACTATGCAGGAGCTCAGATGCCCAAACAAAATCTCTTCTCTGTGAGGAGGGAAGTACAAGGTCCTATTGAGGCACCTATTCCAAATTGAAGTGCTGCTGGGACAATTTATTTCAGAACAGAATGAGTTACAGCAAATTGCTGAGTCTAGAGGCACCCAAGACCTCTAGAAAGAAGATATCTTTGTGTAAAATTGCTGAATTCGTAATGGCAGTATTTGCTACCACAGCGGTATTGTGCTGTTGGTGAAGTTGAGGCTGCCAAAGGTGATGCCTGTTTTTAAAAAGGCTTCCAGAAAGCCTATAGGAAAGAACAGGGCAAGTATGACTGGCATTCATACTAGCCAATTTGCTGGTGAAGAAAACTAATGGATTCATGGACAAATTTGATATATCAGGAAAGAGTCAGAACAGTCTTACAGGTCTGGTAGAGTTCTTTGAAGGCAGTGTTGAGGTTGTGAGTAAATGTGATCTAGCTGATGCAGTATGCTTGGGTTTCAGAAAGTCTTAAGAACTACTCGCCCAAGGTGATGAGCAAAATGAAACTGCTCTGACATAAGAGGAAAGTTCTCTCCTAGACTGCTAGTTAGTTGAAAGATAGGGTAGGAATAGATGACCTGTTTTTGCAGAGGGGACGTAGGTCACTGGTTGAGTTGTGCATAAATCTGTGTGAGGTTTAATGCTAGTCAGTGTATGCATTGATGATCTGGAAAGTGTGAATGCAGAGTGATTCTGAGTTAATGAGAGCAGCAAAAATGAGAACTAATTATGAAGAGCCAAAGAGGGATCTTGCAACACTAAGTAACTGGGGATGAAGCTTGCTGCTGAGACTATGAAGTAATGGATGTAGGGAACGATCCTGCTGTTATTGAGACTGTAAACTATTAACCACAAAGGGAGCAGTGTTGTAGAGAGCATACCGTGGTAAATCCAAGCATTGGTAAATGTTCAAGACTGGTTTAAAAAAAAAAAACAAGGGAAGGGAAGAATGGCCAACAGAACAGAAATCTACTCTGCCAGTCTATAAACTGCTTGTGCTTTTATCTTGACCTGTGAGTGCAGTTCTGATCCCTATGTTTAAAGTAAGGGTGAGGGGGGGGAAAAGAAGAGGTAATAGAACTAGAAATGGGTGGTAGTGATGATAAAGAGTAATTAAATAGATTAAGAATCTTCAGCCTGCCAAAGAAATAGCTAAAGATGAAAATGGTAAAAATCTATATGAGTATAATGGAAAAAATGAACAGGGAATGCTCATTAACTGTCTCTTGTAGTACAAGACCCAGAGGGGATCAAATACAATTATCAAGAGACAATTTCAGAACAAGCAAGAGGTGGTATTTTTTCATAGTGCATAGTTTAACTGTGAGCCATTGTACATACTAAAAGTTTATTTGGCTTTGCCTTTTAGTGCAAAAGCATCGCCTCTTAATTAGAACACAAAGCTGAGTCCCAGAAGGCTGGGGAGGGATCCTGAGGAGCATCCCTCCAAACTTTCCCTGTCCTAGTGTTCTTCCCCAGATCTCTGATCTGAGCCTTTGCTAAAGACACAATACAGGGGATATATGTATCTTTGGTCTGACTGAATATAGCTATTAGTATGTAAAATGAAGACAAATTGCAGTCCCCTAAAGAAAATACTGACCATATGCCACTCCAGATGCATAACAGAATTATTGGTGAAGAAAATATTTTAAGAAGGAAAAATTTTTTTCTTGGGCCTAATAAATTCCTGAAGGAAAATAGAATTAGATTTCTTTGAAGACTGTGGTGGTCCTTATTATACGACTCTGAATTTCTGCTCTGAATTACTCTTTAGAAGAGGCTTTCTCTGTCTAGACTGGGTACAGACTGACAAGGGAGACAAAGACAAGTGGACTTCCTGAGTGAAAAATGACCTTTGAATATACCTGTTCTATATGTTAGTGTCAGACCTGATTTTTCTAGATGTTTTAGGTAGGTCACTTTTTTTTTCCCCAGTGGTACTAGGATAAAAATACATAGCAAGACAATACTAGCTAAACCCATATTTAAAGGTTTCATGAAGAAGTGCCTATTTTGTACTTAAAAGTTCAGATTGTCCCACAAAATTTACTGTTCATGCCTGGCAAAGCTAAGAACTTCATAAAAATGAGCAGAAAATTAAATATAAAAAATATAAAANACCGTGGTAAATCCAAGCATTGGTAAATGTTCAAGACTGGTTTAAAAAAAAAAAACAAGGGAAGGGAAGAATGGCCAACAGAACAGAAATCTACTCTGCCAGTCTATAAACTGCTTGTGCTTTTATCTTGACCTGTGAGTGCAGTTCTGATCCCTATGTTTAAAGTAAGGGTGAGGGGGGGGAAAAGAAGAGGTAATAGAACTAGAAATGGGTGGTAGTGATGATAAAGAGTAATTAAATAGATTAAGAATCTTCAGCCTGCCAAAGAAATAGCTAAAGATGAAAATGGTAAAAATCTATATGAGTATAATGGAAAAAATGAACAGGGAATGCTCATTAACTGTCTCTTGTAGTACAAGACCCAGAGGGGATCAAATACAATTATCAAGAGACAATTTCAGAACAAGCAAGAGGTGGTATTTTTTCATAGTGCATAGTTTAACTGTGAGCCATTGTACATACTAAAAGTTTATTTGGCTTTGCCTTTTAGTGCAAAAGCATCGCCTCTTAATTAGAACACAAAGCTGAGTCCCAGAAGGCTGGGGAGGGATCCTGAGGAGCATCCCTCCAAACTTTCCCTGTCCTAGTGTTCTTCCCCAGATCTCTGATCTGAGCCTTTGCTAAAGACACAATACAGGGGATATATGTATCTTTGGTCTGACTGAATATAGCTATTAGTATGTAAAATGAAGACAAATTGCAGTCCCCTAAAGAAAATACTGACCATATGCCACTCCAGATGCATAACAGAATTATTGGTGAAGAAAATATTTTAAGAAGGAAAAATTTTTTTCTTGGGCCTAATAAATTCCTGAAGGAAAATAGAATTAGATTTCTTTGAAGACTGTGGTGGTCCTTATTATACGACTCTGAATTTCTGCTCTGAATTACTCTTTAGAAGAGGCTTTCTCTGTCTAGACTGGGTACAGACTGACAAGGGAGACAAAGACAAGTGGACTTCCTGAGTGAAAAATGACCTTTGAATATACCTGTTCTATATGTTAGTGTCAGACCTGATTTTTCTAGATGTTTTAGGTAGGTCACTTTTTTTTTCCCCAGTGGTACTAGGATAAAAATACATAGCAAGACAATACTAGCTAAACCCATATTTAAAGGTTTCATGAAGAAGTGCCTATTTTGTACTTAAAAGTTCAGATTGTCCCACAAAATTTACTGTTCATGCCTGGCAAAGCTAAGAACTTCATAAAAATGAGCAGAAAATTAAATATAAAAAATATAAAAAAGTATTAAATATAAAAAAGTAAAATGAACAATTTTTTCTAAAACAAAAAGATAAATCATACAAAAAGAGATTATATGGAGTTTTCCTTAAATTTTACAATGTAAAAATAGAGCCTGTTTTGTAAGAAAGGCCTAATTATATACTCCACTAAACACTCCCAACACATTGATTTTCCCATTCTTGAGTAAGAAGAATCTTCTTCTTAGCTCAGTTATTCTGATCCTCTCCTTGAATGCTCTTTAGAGTTTTCCTATTTNATATAAAAAAGTAAAATGAACAATTTTTTCTAAAACAAAAAGATAAATCATACAAAAAGAGATTATATGGAGTTTTCCTTAAATTTTACAATGTAAAAATAGAGCCTGTTTTGTAAGAAAGGCCTAATTATATACTCCACTAAACACTCCCAACACATTGATTTTCCCATTCTTGAGTAAGAAGAATCTTCTTCTTAGCTCAGTTATTCTGATCCTCTCCTTGAATGCTCTTTAGAGTTTTCCTATTTGTTCAACAAAATTGAAATATTACTCTAAAAGTAATGTTTTTTCATTTAATTTCCTATAATAGCATATGATACCACCAAAAAAAAGAGTTTAAGAAAAAAATCTTGTTTTCCTCTTTACCTAACTACATCAAGTACAAAAGAGTGAACTAAAGCGCTGGCAGCATAACATTAAAGGAGATTTTCATCAGCACAGATGACACGGAGTTTTTAAATTTTTTTCAAAAAGTAATTGGGTACCAGACACCATAGAACAGAACTTCCTTCTGTACTCAGGTTAGACTTTCTCATCTGTTTAAAACCACACTTTGATACATAATGCATCGTCTTAAATAGGTAAGAGAATGCACAAGCCAAGCGTGCTTCTCAAGCAGTTACCTGTGGAAGTGAACACTACTGTGTATTTTTTTTAAATGGATGGAATCAATTTTTTGGAAACTCAGTTTTACTTTTCTAATGCAAAATCCTCTGAGAAAATGTGTTGTGTATTTTAGTATTATGAAACTTCTATGTATAATTTTTTTTTTTTCCTGTTTAATATCAACTAGAATTGATGTTATTTCTCTTTTTGTTTTGGGAAGGGTGGCTGGCTCTCTATTTATTCTCTAATGCCTTACAAATAATTGGTTGTACTTGTTAGTTTTTATCTCTACGGTTCTTAGTGTTCCTGACAATTGAGGTAGTTGTGTACCCTATAATAATAGTAATAATTCTGAAGTCAAAATGAAAGTCACATGCTGTCCTTGACTCAGATTTCATTTGCATGTAGTCTGTGTTGCTCACAAGTAAAGTTGTAAATTCTTATGAAACTTTTGATAAAATGGAAGCCAGAACCCAAAACAAAAAAAAACTTTTCAGGCATGTGCAGAGCCCAGTGGCCAGGGACAGATGTACTTCTGACATCACCTCCTACAGCCTTGCATCCTGCTGATTCCTGAAAATGCAAAATTACAAGTCCTCTAATTTAATAGACTGAAACTGTTGCAGATTAGTTTTTTTCTCCTTTTAGATATGCTCTCTTTTCTGGGTTGGTTTTTTTTTTTCTGCTTTTTCCTTGCTTCTCTGCGGTTTTACCTTAATCATCACCCAATTGCACAAATGTTATAGGTTTATTATTTTTTTTTTTTTATTTTGACCTATTTCAGTGTTTCCTGAAAACTGTAAACATGATCTCCCCCCTTTCCTTTACTCCATGCACAAATGATTTCTAATTGGAATGAATATTTATCAACATATTAAAGATACAGACATAACCGTGATATCTCCATTGACCCTAATATGGTCACTTTATGCGGTTTAAAGAAGTTATTTTGCTTGTTCACAACTAAGTTCATACTACCTTAAACGTGAGTATGCTATATCAATTTTCTGATGAAAAATGCCCTTTTGAAGGTCGTTCAGTTTAACACATTTTACCTCTCTAGATAAAAATATGTATGGTCAATTACAGAGACCAGGCCATTACTGCCACCTTCTTAAACGGTGTTATTTTAAGTGCTTGCCAATGTGGGCATTTGCAAGTTGAGTTAGGTGTAAAGGTGAAGGTTAGCTGAAAAGGTGTAAGCCTCTGTTGAGTATGGTGAAAATGCTTTTGAATAGGGATATTCTGTTGAATGGTTTCTGATCTCTAGGACTATAGCATAAGTAGCTCCAATTGTTTTATACTTGGTTTAATCTAATAAGTTCCTGAAAACATCTCTGTGCTGTGTCCAACTGAAAATTGAGATCTGAACATTGTCCAAACAATCTTGTGTAAATCCTTGTCCATTGCTGCCTCTACTGCAAGTCATTTGGTTTTTTTTTAACTTCACTACAGATTACGACTCATAGATGGCAACTGGGAGTGGAAAGACCTAGAAAAAAACTGTTACCCACCTTTTTATTTGAACTTAGTCTATATGTGAATGGTATAAAAGGAAAAAATAGTTAGGTGTAATTCTGTGAATTAAAAAATAATCTAATCTTTTTTTTAATGGGCAGTTGATAGGAGAGTAAATAATAAAATCAGAGATGTGTTTCGCAACTCTGCCAAATATCACTTTTTAGCTCTAAATGTCCAACATGCAGAAGGTGACCCATTCCAGCATAGAGTCATAGAGTCTTCATGTGAAGTGGGACATTATGACTAAGGTGGATGGAGATAAGTATGTAAATAAGACTCTTCAAGCCTTGAAGCTGTATTACTGAAAGACTTTTCTGTTACTTTGAGTTTGATTTCATTTTAGTGAATCAAGATAGAAGAAGTTTTGTCTCACAGAAATTTCCACTTGTTTTACTTCTCATTAATTAAATGATGTCTTGGAACAAAGTGAAGAGATGTTTGATGATCATTATGGATGATGCAAAACTGGGAAACTGAAAAATTCTTAGGGAGTTGGAATTAAATCAAACTTAGCTATGAGAGGCTTTTAGGGAGTGGCATGATGTGAAAAATGAAATTCTAGAAAGAAAAACGTGTACGTGTATCACAGTATCACAAGGCTGAAAAAGACCTTTGAGATCATCGAGTCCAGCCTATGACCCAACACCAACACCTACTCATCATCTAAACCATGGCACGAAATGCCTCATCCAATCTCTCATTAAACACCTCCAGGGACGGTGACTCCACCACCTCCCTGGGCAGCGCATTCCAGTGACNTTTCTTAAACTGAGGGGCCCAGAACTGGACACAGCACTCAAGGTGCGGCCTGACCAGTGCCGAATATAAGGGAATGATAACTTCTCTTGTCCTGCTGGCCACACTATTCCTGATGCAGGCCAAGGTGCCACTGGCCTTCTTGGCCACTTGGGCACACTGCTGGCTCATGTTGAGTTTCCTGTCCACCAGCACTCCCAAGTCCCTTTCTGCCTGACTACTCTCCAGCCTCTCTGTCCCCAGTTTATAGCTCTGCATGGGGTTGCTGTGTCTGAAGTGTAGGACCTGGCATTTGGACTTGTTAAACCTCATGCTATTGGAGTTAGCCCATCTCTCTGGCCTGTCAGGGTCCCTCTGTAGGCCCCTGCTACCCTATAGCAGATCGACACTTCCTCCCAGCTTAGTGTCATCTGCAAACTTGCTCCATCCCCTCATCCAGATCATCAACGAAGATTTAAACAGGACCGGGCCCAACACTGATCCCTGGGGGGAACACCACTAGTGACTGGCCACCAACTGGATGAGACATCATTCACTACCACTCTTTGGGCTCAGCCATCCAACCAATTCCTAATCCAGCACAGAACATTCCCATGCAAGCCACAGGCTGCCAGCTTCTCCAGGAGTCTACTATGGGGGACAGTGCCAAAGGCCTTGCTGAAGTCCAGGTACACCACATCCACAGCCTTCCTCTCATCCACCAGGTGAGTTACTCCTACCAGGATGTCAGTCTTAACTTGTCCCTCTTACTCTTACCCATAAGCACTCAATCTGGTCATCTTCAATCTCAACTTCTACAGCATCAAGAGTTTTCTTAGTATACAGGGCCACCCCTCCACCCCTTCTCTCACACCTGTCTCTCCTGAAGAGTTTGTAGCCTTCCACGGCAGCACTCCAGTTGTGAGAGTCATTCCACCATGTTTCTGTGATAGCAACTGTATCATAGTTCTCCTGCCAGGCCAGGACTTCAAGCTCCTCTTACTTGTGTAGCCTTTATCAAAAGAACAGATAATAAATAACTTGGTGGGCAGTGGTATTTAGGCAAGAATTTTGATGCTTGCAGTACAGGTTAAGTAGTATAGTGGGAAAGAGCAACATGTTCCTAGATTTCATGTCCGTCAGGCTCTTTATATTTCATGAAGTCAGAGGCTGTGACAAAAAATTATCAAAAGGCCTATGAAATGAAAAGGAAAACGTAGACCAGGCAAAAGACATAATGACTGAATACCTAAACAGATAACATTGAAGATGTCCGTTTATCAGTCATTTTGTAAAATGAGTCTTGCTACATATTAGAGCTTTTCTCCATCTGAATTTTGATCGCTGCCTGCTTATTGGGGTGTTTTTCCCCATTATTCTTCAATGATCATTCTCTGTCAAAATATGTCCATCTCACTGTCCGCATTTGATCTGAGGAATACTTTATTCTGAAAATGCTATGGATCTTCAGTCCTCAGATTTATTTTTTTTTTATTTTATGTGGAAGGGTGTCAGAACTGATAAAAAATTTTGTATCTTAGTCCAAAAGTTTCTTAAATATTACAGAACTTTCTGTGAGTGGTGGTTGCATGTTTTCTTGGTTATGTGATGAAAGAAGTGCTGCTGTCTTATTAAAGTTCATAGATGTATTTGCCTGCTTTAGTTGTCTCAAACATTTTTACCATTTCCATCACCAGCCTGTATTACTCCAAGAGCCTTATGAGAAAGCTTCTCATCTCATAAGAAGCTGGTTACACACTTACCATTTAGAGTCACTGAAGTTTTCCACCACCTTTACTGATAAAGACATTTGACCTGTACGATGCCTTGAAAATCTAGCACTTCTCTTTCAAGGCAGAGTCACTTTACTCTATTTTTTTGGTTTGTTTTGACATTGAATGTTAATCTCTCTCATGCTGGTTTTACTGAAGTGTTTATTATTATCATCCTTTGCCCCTCCTGATCTGATAAATCCATTTCATGCTCCCACTTTGTCAGGTTAGACTTCTTTCCCCTCTTTTAGGCAGCGTTATTTTCTGCTGGAGCATTAGTTGAAGGGCATTAGCTTTGATGACTTTAGTGGGGCATTCACAAAGGCTATCTTTAGTATAGTGGAAATACTGACTCTGTATCTTCCTTGACTAATAGAAAACAATTGGGGTTTCTAGGGCAATTCTGAGTTTCCAAGTTAGGCTTTTTTTTCTGCATTGCCCTCCAGAGAAAGCCACAGCTTTTTCAGATGGTGCCAGCCGAGCTATCCCTTCTTCTGTTTCTGTGGTACTGTAAGTGAAGGGCAGAGGCTCATTTCTGACTCCTGTAGCTGTAGTGAGGCTGAATTTGAGGGCCACTGGTGAAGAACTAGATTCCCCTGTCCATGGTTGCCAGATCTGTCAGGTGAGGAGAAACAAGATGAATGATTGAGAATTATGCCTTTTCGTTAGGTTACAGGACCTGGGTGTTTATGTTGGCTTAAACCATGTATAGTTGATGTAAAATATACGATACAAACTTTTCAGTGTTCTGAGTTGGAGTGACTGTTGGAAATCAGAGAAGCCAAAGAGTTTAGCAGGGTTTTTTCTCAGGGTGCCTCACACATAATTGGGCTGCAAATGCTTGGTGGCTGGTGTCATTGGCTTCACAATACAGTCAATTTTCATCATAGTTCTACCAAATCTGTCCTGATTTGCTATATAGAAAATTGTATTTCTGTCTTACCTGCCAGTTCTGGGCCCCTCAGTTTAAGAAAGATGTTGAGATGCTGGAGTGCATCCAGAGGAGAGCAACGAAGATGGTGAAGGGGCTGGAGCACAAGCCCTATGAAGAACAACTGAAGGAGATGGAGTTGTTTAGCCTGAAGAAG
>VWPV01023737.1:276375-287942 GCA_013389885.1 Geococcyx californianus | reverse complement strand
ATTCCCCATGTTAGGAATTTTAGATATTTTTCAAGGATTTCCTAGATATATGTAGTGTATTGCACCAGTTGCAAAGTCTGCTGAAGTCTTTAAAGCCCCACCAATAATGAACAGAAAAAAATTGATTTTTTTTTTTTTAATAAGACTCAAATGGGAAAATAGCCGTGCTGTGTATCTATAGCCATAGCTATGAACTATACATTTTTTGCCAACTGAGACAGACCTGAAATAACCAACCAACTTAATATACTATAACACTTGGATTAATATCTTTCTCTGGATAACAAGATCACTGACCACACTTAGCCTACTTATTCTTATTAATAGTCCAATTTGAGCAAGATATTTATAGGTGCAGTATTTTCCCAAGTATACAAGGACTTCACAAGGTATCTGACAGCTGACATTGAATAACACATTCAAAAGCATATCACCAGTAATCCATCTCAATTCCTTGTTTATTACCTTTGCAACTTTCTAGCAGTTTTGTCAATAAGAAATTGCTTCTAGCAGTGTGACTTTATTCTTACATTAATATCCCAAATTTATCATAAGGTTCTAAATTTCCTCCGGTCACCAAAATGTCTCATTGAGTCATTTCAGCCCCTTGAAACTACATTCTTTATCTGTAGCCTGGGAAAAATATTTTTTGCCCTATATCCCTGCGTGTTTTCAGATTAAATTCACTGAAGTTGTCAAGTAGGTCAGTGAAGAAAGCCAAAACAAGAGAGAGAAATCTTGTTTAGGATTTAGGTGGAAGCAGCAGAGGTAACAGTGATGCAAAGCTTCTACCCCATTGTCACAGCCGAGCCCCAGACAAAGCTGCTGAAGTGCAACCTCAGTGTAAAGGGAAAGGAATCTGGTGACTTCAGGCAGTCTGAGCACAAGCTGTGGAAGCTCAGCCAAAGGGAAATACGAATGGTTGCCTCCACATTTTTTTTTCTCTATGTCTTGTCTTCTTTTAAGGGATAAAAATTCCATCTTGAGCACTTTTGGTCCCTAACTGGGTGCAGCGATTAGCAATTGCGTGTGGTGTCATTGTCCCCCAGGGGTGGTTCTTGCAGAAAGAAAAGTCTTATCGAGGCAGTAACAAGCACAGGCTGCCAAAATAACCAAAAAGCTTTAAGAATAGTTTCGGTTGCCCTCAGAGCCCTGTCTGGGCCGTAGTGGAGAGCTCGGTTGCCAATGAGAGTCCAACTCTGCCTGCTCTGAGAAGCACACCAGTGTACTTCCTACAGCAGCTCTTGCTGGTTGAAAACATTTCACTGAGTTCATTATTTCAGCGTTATTTCAGTGTAGTCTGATCCTTTCCACCATCTCCCCCAAGTGATCTGCACGCTGGCGTGCCAAGCGCCAGCCAGGTCTGCCCCATGGGACTGGGCAATGCTCCCAGTGAGGACGCGGGGCTGCATCCTCCTCCTGCCACTCATTTGTTTTTCTTTGAAAAATCCCTAGGGAACGTAACAAGTGGCTTCTGGCAGACCTTGCAGACACACATTGCAGAATATAATGTGTTTAAATTGATGGCATTGTGCACTAGGCTCACCCTTACTCCTTCTGTCAGACCCGAGGGAGTGGGCACTGCTTCTTACTCATACTGGTGTTGCTGCAAATCTACACCTGGAAGCAACACACCTCTGAAATGCGTGCGATCTGGCAGATGGTTCAAATGTGGTTTGCCATGAAAGAAATACATATCTGAGACAATTAGTATGTATTTTAAAATATTTAATTATTTAAATGATCTTGATGCTGGTAAAAAAAAAAGAAAAAAATAGTAAAAAAGCCAAGGTGAGGTGACGCACAGCAGATAAATAAATAAATAAGTATGCAGATTATGAGTCACATAATTTATTCCTGCCGCTATCATGTTTTAGAAAGGAGCAGAGATAGAAGAAATGCTAATGTCCCCAAATAAGGCATATTTCTGTAACGAACTGACATACAGAGCTGTGTTCTTTAAAGGCAAAAGTGTGGTAGGAACAATAGTTTTCCTGTGACTTTAAGAGTATCTAAAAAAGTATGATAAAAAAGGTGCTGTGTCTTGCTCTGCTGAAGTTTGCTGATGCCAATTGTATATTTTTGCATGTGATTCTTGGCTATTTCACATAACCTCCAGATTTTCATGTACATAATATTGTACTCCTGACTTCCAAAAGAATCTCTTGGCGCTTGGCAGAAGTCCCATATGACTCAGTAAGCACCCACTCAATAAATAATTTGGAATTAAAAACACCCCACGCATTGATTCTGCATAGGAAAAAAAATGCCATTTTTCCTTTACTTTGCCCAAAAAGTAAATAGTAAGAAAATTATCTCAATATTTTCCAGTTACTTCGCAGCTCAAGTAGTATAAACTACCATGATGATAGTTTTGGAATTTATGTCAGGAAGCATCATCTCGCAGGATGCTTCTGGACTCAGGCTGATGATTAGCAAACTCCTAGTTCTTTTATTGCAGAATGATCATTATTTTTATTCTAGTGAACATTTTTGAATGCACAATAGAAAATTGTGAAGAAGACGGGGCATTAAGCATAATGCATCATCTGGCAAGGAGGCAGAGGAATGCCAGGCATGGAGAGAAGAGAGAGGATCTGAAGTCTGAACCGTTGGCATTTGAAAGCTGCTAAAATTAACCTGTTGTTTCTTAGGAGCAGGATATATATAGTTTCTTAGCTGCAGTGCTGTTTCACAACAAGGTGCTGGAGAGAAACCTCTGGAGCTCTTTCTTTAACACAGCTCTCTCGTGTGACTGTCAGTGGGTGCCTGACGTTGTGCCTTCCTTTCCCCTAAGAGGGCACTCATGTGTGCGAGTGTGCGCGTGCCACACCAAGGTGTGAGCGCGACTCCAACGTGTGTTGGGTGGCTGTGTGGCAGTTCTGCTGCTAACTATTTTGCTGCTGGGAGTTTGGGTGGAAGTAAAGGATGACAGGTACTGAAACTGCTGCTCATCCTCTGCTCCCCCGTAGCTGCTCCTGGGCAGCTGCAGCCCATCGCGGGGCATTAGGGCAAGCCCTGGCGTGCTTTTGGTCCAACAAGGAGCCGTGGGTGCATGCCGGGGGGTCCTCCACGTGCCGTGCCCCCCAGCGGCTGCAGCACCTTGTCTGAGTGGCTGCCACCACAGCCTCAGCCACCAGTGCTTTGCTTTGCAAAAGCCCTTCATTTCCTACCTCTGCTCTGGGGCCAGATACCAGGTGGGGGTAAATTGGCAGAGCTATTTGAAAGCAGTCGATGCACTCCACTGATCTGATCTCATTCTTTGCCCACCATTTGCAGTGGAGAGGGACTCTAAACGTACAGATATATTTTCCTTTATGAATAATCATTTGCTGGCTATTGTTCAAAAAGCAATAGAAGCAATATACTTATTTCTGTCTCTTTGGGAGCAGCGCTTTCAGTTCTCATTTCTTTACTGTCCCCAGAGCCTCCCTTGCTAACAACGTCATATACATGCTGTAGATAAGTCTGGAAGACAGTTTAAATTATTTTTTTCAGTATATTCGGATAGTGGAAGAGCTAAATAATATATTTTTGTGACAAATATAGCTATAAAAATTCCGTGGTAGTTTCTTAGCCATGAGGGAAGTTTCTTAACAAAGCGACTATGGATTCCTCTTAACACAGTATCTGATTTTAAAGCAAACTTCTTTTTACCTATCTGTGCAAATAAGCTGAATGTGCCGGATCGTCTGTCTCTCATTGAAAGTATGAGTCTTAATTTAAACCAAAATCAAATTAAAAAAAAAGAAATCATTAAAATAATCCTGGAGCAACTCTGTGTTGGTATAGTTGGAATCACATTTTTAAAGTGTATTTTATTTCATGATATGTGTTCATTGTTTTGCCTAGCAACTCATTTATTTTCTGTTTGAATCCTGATGCACACTACTGAGTTCTAAGTTTATCCCAGTTATCTATAGGCATCTAGAAGAGATGCCTAAGTCACCTTGGAGGAGCTCTACAGTAGTTGGGAAGAAGCACTTTCAAGGAGTGATTTGGGTACTTGGTGGACATCATTGCCATTTTCTCTCCCCTGAGTGCAGAGGTAACACAGGGTGATTATCATCCTAATGAGGCTCACCTGTTAAATGCCTAATATTAGCTGAGTATGGGCACAGAAGTGATTAACTGAGGTGCATTGAAAATATTCCACCCCATCCACCCTGTTTTCTTCTGGTTTCAGAAATAAAAGGGATAATAGTAGAGAGTAGTAAACGAAGCAACTGAAAATAAGGATTCGCATTGTGATTATCCTACCTTCGAAGGCTGATGTTGCCATAGCAGCGAGTATATAATGCAAGTGTGGTGAGTTTTGAGGTCAGCGCAACAGGTACCTCTTCTGAGTTTCGCTATAGCCTGTAAATCAGTCTGCTGAGATGGGATCATCGAATATGCCTTACAGACAGGGTTTGCAAGAGTGGCGTCAGCCCTGCTTCCACCTGTACTTGTATTTCTGGTAACCGGAGTCTCGGTGTGGAACTTGAACAGGGGTCTGAAACCAGAGCGCTTTTGTGCAAGACTTATTTCTTCAAACAGTCTTAGTATTATGCTCTAATTAGTGTCCCTGAGTTGTTTTGGCACGTTCACATCAGACAAAAATGACCCAATAATTGGCCCCATTTTCAAGAGCTCACCTTCAGAAACGCTGCATGAGACCTGGTACTGTTCACACTGTCAGTCCTTAATCCGCCAGCTTCGTTGCTGGTCAGGGGGAATTGCTATAATACTGGATTAGTCAGAAAAACCTTACTTCAGAGTGTAAGTATGGAACACAAAAGGGATCCGTTAAGATAGTGGAAGGAAAAAAACAATATCCTTCTCCCTGGAAACTTTTCCAGCAATATAAAGATGAGTGAGTTCAGTTCAGCCTTGCTGTGACTTAGAGTAGCGATGCCACAGAGGATGCCGTGTCTGAGATCTTTATAGTTTAAAAAAAAAAAAAGAAGTGTTTATTCTATCCTTCATTCATTGATAGACAGATTATCATAATTCAGGAATATTAGACTATTATTTATAAAACACGTTTCTGCAGCCCCTTAAACTGCACAGTGATTTTATGTGCTGGTTTTATTATTAAATTCCTGTGTTATGATGGTACTTGTTCCTACAAAAGTAAGAATGTCCTTTTTGCGCTTCCAAGTGAGCACAAATTTCTGCAGGAGGGGACTTTTCCCTTCTAGTTAGCATAATTATGGTAATGAGCTAAACTAAAAGAGATGGAGAATTCAAGGGACACATTTAGAATACGTGTTCATGATAAGATGCGAAACCTTACTATTTGTGTCGGAGCAAAAAAGCAGAAAAACACTGAAGCGAACATGTCTCATTTTATAAAGCCTGAGTTGGGAAGAAAGACAAATTTTTCACTCCTCCCTGCTGTACAAATGGAAGGAAATATTATTACCCCGGAGAGGAATTCTCTGATGATAGTTGTGTTGTAGTAACAATGTTGGGATTCATAATCATTTCCCCAAAAGGTCTCCTAATCTTTTTCCCTGCAAAAATGTACTCTCAAATGAAGTGGCTTCTTTCGTACAAGTATTGAGTTTGTTTTGCCACACGTGATCATACTTTGAGTAAACTATGAATAAACTGACTAGCAATTTGCTTTGAAAAGAAATACCTCCTGCCCGAAGTAGTTCCAGCAATATGCAGTAAATCCTGAGGAGAGCTTTCTTAAGACTCTGGCTGAACAATTTGTTTAGAAATTATTCCAGCACTAGTTTGGAACTGTTTCAAGGGATAAGATTTAGTTGCTTTGGTCACTTGTAATGTACTTAAAAGAGTATGTGGAAAACCACATTTGATCCTATACTTCCTGCTTCTTAAGGCTTTTCTCCTTAACTTCCACTAAAGCCAATGTATAAGATTCTTCACTTTCAATGACACCTTTGTAGGGCTCTTTGAATAATCTTCGTAATAAATGGCGTTGGCTCTGGTGAGCACTCGGTCAGTGTGCAGGGAACAGATAGAAAGGAAAGGCACTATGAGAACTTGCACATGGAAAACATCCCTAACACCATCGTGGGATTTGAGTCTAACAGGAATCAAGTCAAGGTTTTCTGAATTGCAGCTCATCGCCGTAACTATGAGATGTCCTCTTGGTTCTTGTGTTCTCCTCTTTGTATGTTCTCTTCACATCTTCTGCCTCTTTTTCTGCAGTCATGCAGAGGAAGTCACAAAAGCACGAGTTCCCTCTGGAAAAGAAGAGCTCTGAGCTTTTCTTTGGCTTAGTTTAGGCTGAATTTTACATTAACCATAATGGTCTGAAGGTAATTTCCTCCACTTGTACATGATTCCCTGGTAACTTAGCAGCCACCTGACTTTCCTGTAGCTATCACAAATGACTTCACACCTGTGGAAGGAAGTAAAAGTGTCTGTATGGCTCATACAACTTTAACAGGAGTTTCTAGACACCATTTTCCAGTGGGTGACTCCCACAGCTGGTCTTTGCTCATTCAGCTCCCTGTATCCCTGGGACTGATTACTGCGGTGCCAGAGACTTTATGGAGGTGTCTTCTCACAGACTGTCATGTGCTTCTGGAAAGAGCCTTCTGGAGTTAACTTCTTGCCAGTCTTGCAATTTATAATGTTGTTTTAGTGCACCAATTAGCTGCAAATATTTTAGCTGTGCTTCCTCTGTGTCTCCCTCTTGCCTCGGAGAGGGCGTATGTACTATCTCACACTGATGCGAGGCACTTGAGGTCACCTTCCTTCACCCACTGATATCTCAGCACATCTATCCTACGCTGTGCCTATTGCCTTTAAACGAAAACACTACCAGTAAGATATCCAATGGGGACATCTGAGGTCAATAAGGAGGCAGAAGAAGAGGGAGACAAATGCCGGTTGTGGCTGTGAGATCTCATAGAGCAATTCAAAGCATAAGCATGTGTCCATGCGTACAGCAATATGATCGTATATGTTGTGTAACCCTACATTGGCTTGATTTTCTCTGCTGTCTGCATGAATCTGAGTCCATAGGTGACATCTCAAAACAAGGTCTTACGTCAGAAGAAGAAGCTATCACACATTGTCTCCTTACCTGGGAGGGTCTTATGCTCTGGACTGCGCTGTATAACCAGCTTAACTTTGTAGGGCTGGTGCTGCTGGGGAGTGTTTTAATTTTCCTGGCTTCCATAGGAAAATATTGCTGCTGATCTATAGCTGGACACCGGGGTCTTAATTGAGTTTACAAATTAACTGAAGGAAATGAGGAGAGAGGGCAGATCTTGTTAAAGCAGGTGGTATTACTGACAACAATGTGTATCTGTACAGACCTTCCTTAAATCTGGGGAGTTTGGAAACATTTCATGTCAAGTCAGAGAGAGAAGAGCAGTATAGAAATCTTCCCAGTTGGGGAAGAAAAAAACGAGGTCACTTACATTTGCCATTTTCTTTTTTTTCCCCCTAACTTTAGATGTATTGAGCTGTGTAATAACTTGCACATATCTGGAAGCAATGCAGAGCACAGCAATCAATAATACAAGCAACAATAATCAGGTGTTTCAGCCATCTGACATGAGCAGTCTCCAAAGATAATTCTCTCCCACAGGGCATTGCCAAACATAACTTCAGTTTATTCCTAGTAAAAAAGTAAATGCTTACTTGCCATGCAGAGACAAACCTTGCCAACAGTTTTTCTCCTGAAAACTGAAAAGGGATGAAGGTGCAGAAAAAGCACGGGGCAAAACCCACCAGTGCCAGCAGTAGCCAGCAGACAGCTGGAGCTGTCTGTGTTCCCCAGCACCAGTGTCCCTAAAAATCCTGAGAAAGACCTCAAAAAAATTGCCTCTATGTTCAGAAATGCCAGGAGAACTGAGGAAGCGCAGGGAAGCGTGAGGCTGAATTTATTATTTGTAAAGAACAAAGCATCCCGGTACAAAAGGCCACGGTGAATACATATTATCACCACCTTTGTTCTTGAATAGGTTAAGCTGTGGCGGGAGCCCAGGCTGACAGAATAATGCAGCCTATAAGAGGCAGACACAACTGAAAAGTACCGTGTTCCTCTCTATATGCCCTCCAGATTGGTGTGGCTAATACCACTTCCGAGTATTTACCACAGCAGTCACAAGTCTCTGGTTAGGTTGGTGGGGTTTTCTTATTCTATTAATTTGAAGCTTCCTGCTCCCAGCCATGCAATTTTTTAAAAAATAAAAGTTAATGTAACCCACAATTGTTGAAAAGGAAAACAATAAGAGCCAGGCTTTATCCATATGTGTAGCCCCATTGCTAAGCAAAAGGCAGAGAGGAGCCCTGGTGATCAATGCTGGGCTCTTCCCCCAACATTAATACTTTCACGTGTAATTGGTAACTTCATTTGAAATTTGCATCTGAATTGCTTCTCAAGCTCCTAAAAAAAATAAAAATCCTTCCTCATTCAGCATCACCAAAATGACGTTTATGTTATTCAGGATTTTACCATTGCTGGCCCCATTCAACGCAGAGCAGCCAGCAATAGCACATAAATTTTTATGCCTGCCCATTACAACACATTGCATAAAAAGAGAGAGGGCGTAGATGATAAAATTGATGTGAAAGTTTTCACTGTGTTCTACCAAAGAGCCGAATAATTCAAAGCAAGTGGTAATGGAAATTTCCTGCCTCTGTGCCTCGTGTTTGGGGCTTGCATCCTGGAAGCTCCCACAAAGCTGACTTGTGCCTGCACAATAAAGTTCTTCACTCTACTGAGGAGACTTCTAAGAAAAGGAGGAGAAACAAAGATTGTCAGATGTCAGTGTATTGACTGATCAATACTGCTTTTTCTTTTCCTCATTTGCAAGCAATGGAGTGGTAGATAAGGATATATATCAATCAGAGACACAATGTTTAATAAAAACTTGTGGTCTCTGTCACTCTGGGCAGCTTTCTGCTACATTTTACAGGTCATGGTCCATGAAATTTCATAGGAACTTTCATATATATTCTCTGTAATAGAGTATGGCATTTATTTGTTATTGAACCATATAATATAGGGAGGATGAAGATGCTTTATCCAAAAAATCATGCAAGGTAGTATTTCATACAATGATTTTTCTCTAATGTATCTAAGTTTTGTGATCTCCATATAATTCTGCAAGCTGCTTATTTTTTCCTAATGGGAAAAAATAAATGAAGATGTTTTAATAATGATTATACTTATAAGAGGCCAGGATATTTTTTAATTTAAACTGAGGTTACAACTTTTTTTTTTTCCCCTCCTGACTCAGATGGTCGCTACAGAGGCTGTCTTTAATCATGAGAAACATGAGCAGCAGAGAGTTAATCATGGTAATGGTCAGTGCTGAGCATTGCATTCCAATCCCAAATACTGGGGAAGTCAAGACATAATGCCTCATGGGTGCTGCTTTTATTAGTTTTAGTGGCTGCAGGAGGAGAGAAAGGTGAGTGGGGACTGGAGGTTGAGAAGGATCAAAGGCTGTGAAGAATAATATAGGGAAGTGTCTCTTTTTCTCCAACTAAGTGGTTTTCTAAGAGAATAAGCCTGCTTGTATGATTATAAAACAAATGTATTCTTTATGTTTTGATTGTAGTACATTGTCCTATAGACCCGATATCTCTTTTGGGTGTATAGGACCCGGTAGCCGTGAGCTAAAGGTCCCGTATATGTGTTCTTCATATATAAAAATCCTGTAGGGGACACTTGGGAGACAGAGGGTGAAGGAAAGGAATAGAGAGAAATATGGAAGAGAGGAGAAGAGTTGATTGCTGGATCTGTATCGAATATAGATGTGAGCCATCAAAACTGCTGTTTGCCACAGCTTCAATGGTGACTTGACAAGACTGTTTATCCATTGGCCCATGTTGCCCCACTTCAGCTTAGGAGTGAGCCCTGCAAGTTGGTTGGGATTGTGCATCCACAGAGGTGGTCCTTCCACCTATGTGTGGTTATACTAGCCCTCGTGTCCTGCAACTTTTCTTAATGAAACTAGAGAGGAGCCTACAATGGGAAGGCCCTCAGGACTTGTAACCATACTGAAATATCAATTTTGGGAAAAAAAATTGTAGAGTTTTTTTAGCAGCAGAAAATGTGTGAGGGTCTGCAGATAGCTGTAAAAATTCCTACTTACTCAAATCACAAAGCATAACCACTATCAAAATTTAATCTGAGCTCTTTGGTGCATAATCATATTTCACTCGTTTTCCTTCATCCTTTCGCTTGAGATAAATGAACCCCCTTCTGTGCCATCACCAACCCAGAATTCATAAGCCAGTATTTTACACGTGAGACAACTGTAGCGACTGGCACTTGATGACCTATCTTTCATTCCCCTCCCTTCTACAATCAATAGCATTTTTGGCATACGTCTCTATTTAAAGTTTACTTACAGCTTTGATTTCAAAATGAGATGACAGCAGTCATTTTATCACTCAGCACTCCAGAGCCTGCCTTTGTTCATAAGACACCACACTCTGGCAAAAGCGAGCTTTACTTGGCAGGGTACACACTGGGAGCAATACTTCTTGGAATGGGAGAACCTCTGGCAAGTGACCAGTGTAACTGCTGAGACCGTGCTACGTCTTTGATTTTCATCCCTCTAAATTCATGACTTTTGGCAGTAGTTCTCGCAAGTCTGGTTTGGTTAGCCATTCACCTTTAGTGACAGTGGTTCCTCTTGCAGTGCTGGGGGATGCACATGCAACACGAGGAGGAGAAAGCAGGTGGATGTGTTTTGGTTTTTTCAGCTGGATTAGAAAGCGTGCAAGACGTATATGAAAATAAGTTTAGTTTTCCTGGATTTTCCCACTCTTCTCTTGAGCTTCTTCTGGCTTCTACCAAAGTACATACCCCTGAAACAGCTGTGAGTTAGGTGCTGAGGTGGCTCTTTTGATTTGGACTTCTATATTTAAGCATGGGCCTAGCAGCTCTTGAGAAGGAGTCAGCCCAGGCCCTCTCAGTGGGTCCCTAAATTGCATGAGATGCCATGGAGTCAATAAGGCATGTCCATATTTATAGTTCCTCAGTTCCTCAAAATTACTGCTCCTGCCATGCTGTGGCCTGCATGGCCCTGGCTTTCAGCATCTTTATGACTGTAATGTGAATCCCATTGCTGGAAGTGCTGATGTGTGTGCTGATGTCATTGCAATGTCCTCCCCGTGCTGAGCTCTGGCTATTGTAGGTTTTGTCATTATTGTGTCCTGCCTTGTCTTGGAGGCCTTGGGGCATCGTGTAGCATCATCTTTCTCCTTCTCTAGTCTGGAGAAATGAAAGAAATACAACACCAAGTTTGAAAGATCCCTTCAAGGGCATGTTTGAGGATTGTTGTGCCTGTTCTGGACTACCCAGTTCTTGGTCATTTCCCAGTCTTCATGTACACATGTGGAGACTTAGCTTTTGCTAGCGTCGGTCTCAGATCTCAATGAAGTCAGACAAATTTCCACTCAGAGATATTTTTCAAACCTTCTTTTTCTCAGAGAAAAACCTCCAGTTACCTCAATCTTTGAGGACTCTTACTTCAGCCTGACTCTTAGAAAGAACACTTTGCATTTGCTGTGGCTTGATTATACATTTATTTTGCAGTTCCCTCACCACACCATGTTTCTTGCACGCGTACGCCTCT